>VXBB01003812.1:207445-294369 GCA_013399915.1 Illadopsis cleaveri | reverse complement strand
CCCAAACTCCCTAACCACCAAACTTTCCCCCTATAAAAAAAAAAAAAAAAAAAAAAAAAAAAAAAAAATTTCCTCTAAGAAATATCCAGCCCTCCCCAGGCCTGTGTTTTCACAGGACATTAAAGGAAAAAAATGGTATTAATGACTGCAGAAGACGCTCAGATGGAATAGGGCAGATTCAGGAGGAAAGAAGGGGATACACACAAACAGCAGGATTTTCTCCTCCATTCCTTCTGCACACACTACACCGAGCTTCACGTTGTGAAGCAGCTGTACCCTTCTACATCCACACCATGCTGCCTGGAGTTCTGCTTTCCAGATACACTAAAAGCAGACAGACGAGCCTCATCTGCTGCTGACAGGCTCTGCTGAAAAATACCTGTAGCAACAGGGGACTCTCATGGCACTACATACATTAGCCCTCAGCTCTGCCTTGTGAAAAGTTCTCTGGAACAGTTTTCAGCTTCTGTGGAGATGATCAGTTATGCCTCTGTTAATATCATATTTAACAGCTCCATTTGCTAGAGAACATAAAGGAAAGGTTTACACAATACAAGCTTTTTTTTCCGAGAGAAAGGCACTGGAATCTCTCCTCTGTGCTGCTTCTACAGAACAAAGCCATTTTGATAAGCATTGAGCAGCAGCCAATGTCAATTCATGTTCGCGTATGAGCAGAAATAATCCTGAAAAAAGAAAAAAAGCAGCAAAGAGAGGCAAGGTGTAAGAGAAGCCCACAGAATTTGGGTTGAAAACCTTGGGAACTCACTGAAGTTTCTCTGCAAGGAGATGAGATCTTCCAGAGCCTCAGAGAAACTGTCCTTTATTTAGAAAGGCTCAGTCAGATTGTCACCTGTCACAAAAGGCATTATACACACTGTACCAAACAGAAACTTACAGGACTTACACATGCATCAGAAATTGAAGTTGTGCCCTAAATAATATCCCCATTACTAGGAGAGATATTTACATATTACATGTAAGTCTTGCCTTCACCTATGTCAAATTCACACTGAAATATGTCCACTTAGCAAAAATCAGCCTCTCTTTCACCTTTTGTTTCTAAAAATAATTAGGAATTTGACTGAGATTCTCACAATGGCTTCCATTTTTCTGAAGTCTCCCACCCTTGGATTCCTGTGGTTACATTAAAAAGTTCAATTGCAGCTATATAAAAAAAGTACAAATTTTCACAGGGACAGCGAAAACAGGTTTTTTATATTAATAAAAAATCCACGCTCTTCCAACTTCCTCCTGAATATGTATAGGCAGGGAACAGCTGAGGTGTGAACACTGCCATGTGGCAAGGGAAAAGAACAGAGCTCTCAGCACTATCACACATGGCTCACTTAGACAAAGGTAAGCTAACTACTATGAAACAGAGGCAACAGTTGAGGTACACAGGAAGATAAAAGACCTTTCTCCCCTAGATTACAAGGCATGTACTAAAGTCATCTAGAAAGTTATGAAAATCATTACCTCCAAATCTGACCAAGCAAACCTAAGAGAAAAATCAACCTAATGCATCCAAAAGCATTTTTAAGCACTGCTTTACTACCATCCCAGTGATCAACATTTGCTGCTTATTTTTTGTTTCTCTTTCCTGGTCTTCTGATTTTTTGCTATTTGCTAGTCTTCGTTCCTTGCAGATATATCTGTGCAGATGGCATAGAAGCAGAAAATTACCTCATCTCTTGTGCAACTTAGAGGCTGCAGCCACAACCACCCGAGCTGGAAGCACAGCCAGAGTATGGAGAGGTTAGCTGCTGTGACAGAGAAGGAACATCTACAGCTACTTCCAAGAGCATAACAACTGGAAAGTTAGGTTTTCCAAAATGGCTAGAAAGACTTTTTACCCTGAGCCAGGATATTGCTGAACTAATATCTTGGTTTTATGTCTCCTGCTTGGTGACAGCAAGAGCCAACAGCAGCCACAAAATTCTGCTGCAAAAGAGAAAGGTCAATAGACAGATTCACTCCATGGCAGCTCCCATTACCCTACACCATGGTGACTTTGGTAGCCCTCAAAATAAACTCATTTTTGTCTCCAGTAGTGCTGGAAACAGAAATAACTACGGAAACTGAGCTCCACAAGTATTATATTATGGAAACTCAGTGTGATGCAGAGAACAGGTTTCCATTGGCTCTAACTTTAGTCAACACCACAGAGTGACTGATCTCCTGTTAGAGGATAAAATAAAAATTCTTCTAGCAACAGCACAATGTCTGAGAATCTACTTTTCATCAGAACTCTGTACCAGAATCTTTTTGCTATTTACTAAGTTTAATGTAGGTTCTGTCACACTAAGATGTACAGCAAAGTTGTTAGAAGATGGATCTGTCAGGACTGAGGAAATTTTTCTAAGGGTTTTCTAGCATCTGCAACTGATAGAAACTAGAACTAGAAACAAGAACTAAGAACTGAATAACAGAGCTGAGTTTAAAAATTAACAATGACAACAAATCAGACTTAGGACAAGTATTCACATTTTGCTCAGAAGTAAACAAAATTCCAGTTTGGTGTTGGAAAAATAATTAATTAATCCATTAAATTAGTATTTGCCATTTGCCAATAAACTCAGTCACCTCTTGATATCAGTCTTTCCTAGACCAGAGTCTCAGGGAAAGCAAAAACTCAGGCAACACGGTCACAGAGATGGTTTTCTTGAAACATAGCTCAGTCCTACTGAGCAAAAAACCCTCCAGACTTTCATGGTAGAGAGATGCATAGGGCCCTTGAGGGATCATAACCCTCTTAAACATAGGGACTGACTAAAAAAATAAGCCAAGATAACAGCTATAGGTTATGTGATAAAGGCTGGTCTGCACACACATAAAACAGCATGGTGGGTTCACTTATGTGTCTTACAGAATTCAGACATTTGGGGATCACAAAGGACTCAAGGGATGTTTATGTGAGGAGCTAAAAGCAGGGAAAAGGATGGATCTAGGTGATTTGGAAAGGGAAATTGTGGGGAAAATAGAGAGGGATAAGGAAATAAAAGGGAGCAATCTAAGGTTAACAGTGCTCTGTTACACTTCTCTGTGTAACAGAGCGACACTTCTCTGTCAACACTCTGCTCCTGATCACCAGAATCTGTCTTATTTTCTATCAGATTCCAATTTTTTCTTGTTTTTCTGGGTAAGGGATTCTTGTTTCTGTGTTCATGTGTGTATATGGGGGTCTGCAGTGCCAGCAACTGGAAAGACTGGGGTTAATGAATTGAGGTGTCAGCAACTGAAGTGGCACCTTCAGTCACAGGGATTCATGAGTCTGGGGTGCCAGTCTGGAGAGAGTGAGGGTCTAACGTTGGTTCCAAAAGGCATTTCAATACATCCTGAAGACAAACAATACCTTTGATTTCACTCAGTTGTCACAAAATATTATTTGGACCTACCTACTACAAGGAGATAAAAGGGAGTTGTGCAATTTCACTTCTGTTTTGTTTCATTAGAGACTTCAATTATTTGATTATTTTAAGGAAAAATGAGGATTCAAATATCAAAGGCAGATTTCATGTCACAGTCTTTCCCCTTATGAATCTTATGAACACGCAGTCAGAAGTTGTCAGATGCTCAAGTTGTCTCTTTTGAGAATGATACAGTACACAGGCACACATAGCTTTTAAAATTTGACCCTTTATGTGAAAAAGTATAGCTAATTAATATTATGAAATACTCAAATCCAGCATGAAATGTTTAAACCCACCTATTTTTGCCATAATAAAACAGAAACCAGTTAACATGCTTGTAAGGAGAAACTATTAATTTGGTTTCTCACTGTTATGAAAAAATAACCAAAATGTAATATTTTATTCACATAAAATAATTTTGGTTTTCCATATGGATGAGGGGGAAGTCATACCTGTTATCCAATCTAAGTAATTTTTTATTATTATTGTTATTTTTTGTTTGGCAGTTGAACCTGAAAATCAATTACTTGTACATTCCCGGATGACAGTTGAAAAAGCCTCTTCTAATCTTGTGTCAGTAAAGGCTGTTGCCATGAGCAGCAAGATCCTCTGACTGACATGTAACCAGTGGCTTTCAGAATAATTTGACAGCTATTTTTCTTTAAGTTTTTTTTCCCCTCTAAGTTTTCTGTTTTGTTTTTCTAACAGGGAACTCTCTTATTATTTACACACAGCAATTCCTCTCTCCAATACATTAGATGAAAATCTACTTGTTTAATTAAGCTTTAGGCTGTACACCTTCTGTTCTTTCATTTTAATAGACTGAGAAATGGAAGCACAGTCTCTGCAGGTTTTGCTTTACATATCATCAGGTTGTTGACTTCTTCACCAGATTACTAGATAGATTTTAGATACAAAGTCTGGCTGACTTGAGTCACAGAACCACAGAATAAGCTGAGTTGGAAGAGTCACACCATGGACCTGGTGAGTGTTGTCCAACCACTTCTTGAACTCTGTTCGCTTTGGGGCTGTGACCACTTCCCGGGGGAGCCTGTTCCAGTGCCAGCCACCCTCTGGGGGAAGAATATTTTCCTAATATCAACCCTAAACATCCCCTGACACAACTTCATGCTGTTCTCTCAGGTCCTATCACTGATCACCACAGAGAAGAGATCAGATTCCCCTCACCAGGAAGGTGTAACTGCAATGAGGTCTCTNCACAGAATAAGCTGAGTTGGAAGAGTCACACCATGGACCTGGTGAGTGTTGTCCAACCACTTCTTGAACTCTGTTAGCTTTGGTGCTGTGACCACTTCCCGGGGGAGCCTGTTCCAGTGCCAGCCACCCTCTGGGGGAAGAATATTTTCCTAATATCAAACCTAAACATCCCCTGACACAACTTCATGCTGTTCTCTCAGGTCCTGTCACTGATCACCACAGAGAAGAGATCAGATTCCCCTCACCAGGAAGGTGTAACTGCAATGAGGTCTCTCTTCAGTCTCCTCTCCTCCAGGCTGAACAGACCAAGTGACCTCAGCCACCCCTCACACAGCTTCCCCTCAAGGCCCTTCACCTTCCTTCCTCTGGACACTTTCTAACAGATCACTGTTTTTTTTATATTGTGGCATCCAAAACTGTGAGGCCACCACAGTGCAGAGTAGAGCAAGAAGCCACAACCAGCCCGCTCTTAGAGAATATAAATAATAACATTATTCTCAGAAGGAAAGAGACCATTTACCCTAGTTGATAAGTAGATTTTTTTTGTCTACTTCTAATTAATAAAGAGAACAAATGAAGCAACTTTTTCTAAATTCCTAAATTATGCAGAAAATATGCCATTTTCTCTGTGTGTTTTTTTACAGCACTTACCCTCACTGAATGGCGCTCTAAACACACGTGGGAGAGGACACTGCTGCAGGACACAGCACGAGGCCAGGTACTGAACACAGTGTAACAGCAAGAGAGAAAGATGGTGATTTTTGAAGTAACCACTTTGCATGCTTCTGTTTTGTTTGACACATCTCAAACACCACCACCTTTCTGTGTAGATGACAGAGCTACAGTGAAGTTTTAGGATTAACTGAAGTAGTGCTATATAAAAAATTAAAGCAGTGTGGCAAGAATATTGCTGTGGAGAGGTTGGCAAGGATTGTCATGTAGTTTTGATTTGGTTTGCTCTCTTAAAGTTAAGACTCTTTTTACCTATCTTGAATTATTTACAAAAGTACAGGGCACTTGCAATTTATCACCTATACTGAAAATTTGCTAGACTTTTAAGAGGAACAAGTAACAGTCACGCAGTAGCCATATAAAGGAGGAGGGGAAGGAATAGAATGATAAATGCACCAAAATATATCAACAAGACACAGAAAAACATAATTATCATTATTACACGGCCTCCGAGTACCAACAAGATCTTACCAAATCATGAACAACTGTGAGCCCCAGGGCTGCCAGATGGAATCAATGCCAGAGCTCCCCTGTACTCTCTCTTTTTCCCTTACTGTACACCAATACCTCCACTTCAAGATTTCATTGTGCCAGACCCTCACACACCAAGAGACAGTCTCTGCTTCAGCTATCACAGCCATAAGAGAGCAAATGAGCCAGGAACATGCCAGCAGGGGAGGGAAGGCAGGGGCTAAGACAGGACTGTAGCACAGCTTCTCCTCGTTAGCACTGCCCAGCAGCATCGTGATGCTGATGTAGCTGCGCTGCTCTCCCCACAGCCTCTTATTTACTCACGGTCCAGGGAACAGCAACACATGACTGGAAACAAGAGCAGGTAAAACTATTTTTTTGTTTTGTTTGAGGCTCAAACCTCAGGAGCTTGACTGACATGTGAACTAGTTTTCTTTACAAAAAGCAAGGGTTCAGAAGAAACCCACCCCCTAAGTACTGTGCAGCTTAGAGACAAAATGTTCAATCTTGAAAGAAATAAAGCAAAGTGGAAGAAAATTTACTTCATCCTTTCATAATCTGCATTCTGTTCTCTTTTCTGCAGTTTTCTCTCCTTAATTCAAACTCTTTGCAACCTTTTACCAATGCAGATGTAAAACAAGTACAATTATTATGAGCATATTTTCATTCAGTACACTGCACATTATAAGTGTTCTTCTATCACCCTCAATAAATCCCATTTTGAGTGAGCAGACATGTAAAGAATTTTCATTGAGATTTAGGCTATAACAAAACAAAATGATATTCAACAAATCATAACAGACAAGATAGTCAAACACAGATAAGACAGCCCATGGCAGACCAGTCAACATTGATTAGTAGGTTTGCCAAATACATTTGCAGTAGATGGCAAAACAGAGAGCAAAAATAAGTTGTCTTAGTTGAAGCACTTTATACGTTTCCATAATCAAAAATTTAGGCAATGTAGGAGCAGTATGTTAGTATGCCATACATGCTTGCATCTGAGCACACAGTACAAATCTGGTGGGTTGTAGACACACTGTTGGAGACTAAATCCAGCCCTTAAAATCCCTTAAAAACACAGCCCAGCACAAGAGATCACAGAAATGTGAAGTACCACTTATGCAACACCACAGCACAGGAAATCTTGATCCATATCTGTAAGGAAAAGTGACCCGAGAACATCTGTGAGACCAACAGCCAAAGGCTGCTGCAAAGCAATTACCTCCCTCCCTTACTGTAAGGGGAGAGATGAAGCCCTGGGAAGCAGCAGGATACCTATTCGCAATCAGCTCCTCAGTTCTTCTCTGCCGTCATTTCTCATGTTCTTGTGCAGTGCTTTGCCAAATGAGCTTTTGGGTACTCAAGTTGCAGGATATGGAAATTGACCATCTCTGCTCTAATTTTCAGAAATCTGAAATTGCACTGATAGGGAACAGTCAATAAATATTTGGTGGTAATTAAGAAAGAACCTTCCATTTCTCCCTGTTCAAAACATTCCCAAGTATTCTTACAGTAATTTAAAAAAAGGCAAAAAGGCAATCAAAGATAACAGAACAGCTCCCATCCAAAGAATTCACAGCTAGAATAGGACCCTTCAGGCATGGCAAAGGAGATGAAGGAATGGAGGAAAACCAGAGGAGGCTTGGAGAAAGCAAAAAAGTTAAATAAGGAGAGAAGGTTGTTCATAATCTCTCCCAAGAAAGACACTAGGGGACATTGGCAAAATCCAGAGATGCTCAAATTAAAAGGAAATAAGAGGAGTTGGTTCTATTATGCATAACACTTCCTTGAAATTTCCCATCACCTTATCCTTGCATCTCAAGCTGCAGCATCACCAGCCATCAGTGTGTCCCCACAGATTTCTGCTGTGACTCCCAGCTCACAGGGCCTTCATGGAACCAGCAGAGGCCGGGGCAGCTGGTAACTGGGGCCAAGAGATGGGTTTTCACTTAACTGACATTGTTGGACAGATGGCTGGTGTCAGAAAAGCAATGTCCTGTGCAGGCAGGTAAAGACTGAGACAATCTCACCTCCCTGACATACAGAGCAGACCTGCTGATTAAAGAACTCCTTTTTCATGGAGAGAGCTTATTTTACACTTTACCTGAAAATGCACATGCTCCACTGGCCACAGTATGCTTCTGCATGTAGACAGACCAGCAGCACATACACTGTAGAATGACTGGCCATATTTCACTCCAACAGTCTTTTCAGTTTGACCAGAGGATAGACATCTCATTGGTCATTGCTGAAGATTTTCCTCTAACAATGTCTATGATTGTAGACAAATGCATGCTTTTTATATTCTTTCCTTCCAGACACAGACTAGATTTTTTTTATTCCATCTTCTCTCCTTGTTTATAATCCCACTCATTCTCCTCTGCATAATTTTTTGTACTCTAAAAAGCATTCTCAGTCCTTTGCAATGGAGCAGCATCTGTGAAACTGAGTCAAGTTCTGTGTTCTCCCTCCCATGGGTCATTAATGAAAGCTAAGAACACCTCACCCCTCAGCAGGTACACCATAGAGGATTAGAATTATTATGGATATTTTTTCCTCACCTAACGTCATTTTTCTTTAAAACAAAACAAGGAAATCATGCATACATATGAGGGACTATACTCATCATACAGTTACAGTTCCCTTGTAGTTGGTTTTTGCGGGGGTTGAGTCCTTTCTATTTATTTGTGGCAGCCCTTCAGTGGATGGGAGGGATGAGAATACAGGTTCATTAGGAGAAAGACAGATACTAATATATTGAAGTATATCAGTAGTTATTCATTCATATATTAGTAGTGCTTTTATTCAACGGGTACTACTAATGCATTCTGAAATGTTTTGCACCTCTCTGTGGAATTCCAAGAGATACCTGGGCAAAGCCTAGGCTGATAAGCTTGACATTGATTTAAATGTAGTAGAAACCAGTACAAAAAAGCAAGATAAAAAATACAGTCATGTTGCTGATATTTTCCTATAGCCATTGAGGACTCGAGAATATTTGATTTAGCTTTACATGGCAATACAGAAAAATAAGTACCTTTGTGACTCATAAGCCAGAAACTACTGCAGCAGTAGAGCACAGAAAAAAAATAAAAATCAAGTGGTAAATGTTCAATGACACTGTCATTTCCCTTCAGATCATTATTAAATCCTTGCAAGGAGGATTCATGCAGTACTGAAACTGGAAGGCTTGTTAATAACAATGCGTCTGTTACATAGATGAATTTGATCTCAGAATAAGATGATTCATTTGAATGGTAGGGATTGTTAAACAAACCAAATGCATGATAAAATATGTTGGTTGTAAGATAGGGAAAGAATATGAAATCCTAAAATACAGTGCCATGGAGTGAATTCCTAAGGACCACAAGGCAGAAAGGGAACAAAAACTTCCCATTGTTACAGCAGACAGATAATCCAAGTGCCAGGTCTTCAAGCAGAAGACACAAGGCAGGATTGAGATAGTGGCCAGAGAATTACCTGAAATGCTCTCTGTAGTCCCAGTGTCCTTACTTAAGCAGAAGGGAAATACAAGGGGTATACCACACCAGCAGAACTCTAGGGAAAAAACCCCACATAAATAAGCTAAGGTCTGGAAAAAGCAGAAAGGAAGTAAGAAACAGCCTCTCCTGTCTGCATAAAGAGATCACTGATAAGGGAAATCCTCACTGGAGAAATAAAGCTATAGAAACTGAAAGTGGAAAATTCCAGTTAAGAAATGAAAGAATACAATTTAATTTTTGATCATTTACTATTTCAATAATTAATCCAAGACTCACAGGATGCTTCTGAAGTTGTACTTTTGCTCAAAACAGAAAGTGCAAACATGATAAAGGGCCCCATAAGGAGACATAAAACCCTTGACATCACAAAAGAATTGTAGAACTTTTTGGGATCCATTTTCAATAGAATCAGGTTTCAAAAAGGAACTACTTCACCACTAATATGCTTTAAACTAAGACAATGCACTGGTTTCATTTATTTTAATTCATTTCATTTAAGTGTAACTCATCCCTGCTGGCAGCTTTGCACAACAGAACTGTCACCATAGCAATCTATCACGTCATTTGAAACTGAGAGGTCTACGCTAAGTTGGCACTCCAGTGAAAGCTACAGCGAGAGCACTGAAGGCTCTCCAAATCTGATGTCGAAAGGAATCTACTATGGTAGAGAAAGTCCCATACATCACTACTGAAGCCAAGTCATCAAGATCAATGGTAAAAAAATAATACAGATGATCTCACATTTTATTGTGCTCAGTTGTAGCTGCGGCAACCTAGTCCTGAAAAGCTTAGTGGGGATCTCATCAATGATGAAAAAGTGAAGTCTCTGAAGGCTTCTGAGTCATTCCACGCTATGATAAAAACCAGAGAATAAAATTCGTTTTGAAGCTTCTCAAGCTTCTCAAAAGTTTACTTTTTCCTTTTGCCTCAAGCAAACACAATGAAACACATCAGTTTCATACTCCAAACCCACCCCATGCTGGGCCCTCACTGCAGTTTCAAAGCCTCAATTACCCTGCCTGTCCTGGCTTTTCCTTGCTGTTACCATGCCCAAGCAGACAACCTCAAGTATCTGCTACCATAGGTGTCATCTTTCATCTGATGAAAGATGACTCCCTTAAAGAAGGGAAATAAATTTCAAGAAAATTCTGCTGCCCTTCTGGATTTACTTCAGTGACTGATTTTGATGTTTCAAGCCAAGTCCATGCTTAATTTGCCTCTTACAGACTGTTTTCATGTGTGAAGAATTCTAGCTGTGGATAACCAAGCTAAAATAATCCTGTGTCAAGGATTCCCACTGGAGCTGTACATGGTGGGAAAAAGTAATAAAGGCATTTTGAACATGACTCCCATGAAAAGATCAGAACGCAAAGAAATGGCAGACTAGAATTTCTCAAAAGAAAACCGCTTGGCATTTGCTCTTGTTACAAGCTATCCCAAACTTCCCTAGTAGATCAGATTCCCCCCTGAGGAGGGAATATTCAAACAGTCTTCAAAAACATGACAACTACCAAAAAGATTGATCAGTGTTATCTCGACTATGTTCCAATACCAAATGTTCACTTTGAGTGTTTTATTTTCACCTCTGTTACATTACACATTAATGTCTGATATTGAAAAATACGATGAGTAAATGATGCCATGCTGCCAATTTTTATTTTGCATTCCCATTTGTGAACACAGTTTTTGACATTTTATCTTCCTAAGCCAAGTGAAAACAAATTCCCTAACTGGGAAAATGCAAATTCAATTGTAACTTTTGTCAAATTAAGGGAAAAACAGGAACATGCATTTCTTAAGTATTCTCATGTAAATGTGAACTGCAAGACTGATTTTCTGGCTCAGTTAAAGACTCCAAACAACACTGAATACTGATTATATGCTGAGGCCAGAAAGAGAGAATGGGTTTAGCCGCTTTACTAATAGCATTCTAGTCTCTTTAGGAAAAGGTGCAGTGACATCTTGAAAATTCTTCACTTAAAGATGGGATGTCAGACTCATAGAAAACTCAGACATGTTCCTTATATACTGGGTATACCTCAGAATGGGCTGCTGCCTTATTTAATTTTTTTAGAGCATTTCAAGAAACTGGGGTCTAATTCCTGCACAGCTCCCTTCAGTAATTTTGAAAATGTCAAGCAGATTGTAAGGTTCTGAAGCAGAAAGTTATGTGGTAGGTAGTATTATAGAACAAGGTTTATTACATGAGACTGTTCACAGCCATGTGATAAATCCTGAAACAACAATAGCAAATGGAAGCCCAAACTTTTATTCAGTTAGCTTAACAGTTTCTCTCACAGTGGACGCTAATAGAGCTTTTGCATGTTTGCATTTCCCAGCATTTTGAAAAACAAAATTCCTGGTTCTCAAGGTTGCAACACAACTCACCAGCACGGAGATTGACGTAAGCCCCATGGAAAGGTCTACCACTCTAACAGAAATGTTCAAGGATGAAGACAGCAAAATCAGGGCATTTGCTTCAAAGGCAGGTAAAGTGGGCTTTGCAAGAGCTTTCAAAAAACAGCACTCAGAAATCAGAAAAGAAACACAGCATTTCCCTGCACAGCTCAAACCCAGTCAACATCTCCCCACTCGGCCTAGACAAACTCGGTCTGCTCCTTTGACATTGGACGTGCCAATCTAAACAGCACAGTCACAGATCTCCTGCCACAGCCAAAGCAAAGTGCTAGTGAAGCATGATGAGCCTTCCTAAGAGGATGAGAGGTGCTAGTGAATAACTAATTTTTTTGTTATCTTCTGCTTATTTTGCACATTTCTTAGATGGAAAAGGACATGCTCCCTCGTGAAGGAGTAGCCCAGAAAGGCAGCTGCAACACCAGTAGCAAAAGCCTGCAGCTCAACACCTGACAGCAGCTGCCACAACAGGCTTAGAATCATGATTAAAAATGCCCTCTACCACTGCAGCAACCAAGACTAGCTGTGAAAATACCCCTTTCCAGCTTCTGTATACTGGGAGGCTGGTTAGGGTTGTCCTGTCCAAGCCCAGGAGTTGGACTCAATTCTTGTAGGTTGCTTCCCACTCAGGATATTCTATGATTCTATGCTATTGCTAAAATAGCACAACACAGAGCAGCCTCACAGGGCAGGGCCAGAACTATGTCACCACCTGAGCTCAGCATGGGTCTGGTAAAGTCTCCTCCAGTCCTGTCAGCCAACCCTGACAGGATCCAGAGTTAGCCCCACAGCCAGGAGTCACAAATACAGTCCCACAGCTCTGCAAAAGGCTGCAATTTAACCTTCTTAGCCTGTCCAAAAAAACCCCCACACAGTGCTGGGTGTCAGCTACAAGTAGTTTTTAACAGTCCTTGTTATGTTCTCATAGAAAGCACCTGTCCCTTGTGCTTGAGAACTAAATGAAGAGAACTAAATGAACATTTCTGCTTCTTTTAGCACTTTCAGGGAAAAGGCAAGCCATCTGAAAATTGATTTGGGCTTCAAGAAAGTGACTAAAAAGAAGCAAGTATCACCTTTCATTGTAGTGAGAGGCCAGTACTTCAGCTACAGACATCAGATCAAATTCCAAAGGTATGCTTGGCTTTCACCAAAAGACATATGAAAATAGTAATGTATGGGAGGTCTGACTGCACGTAGGTAGCAAATTAAACTGTCCCATGAATAGCCCTACTAAAACATGCATAGACACATACATAAAACATGTGAATAGTCAGCAGAATTCAGAAATTCTTTCAGAGGAACAAAATGCAACAGGGGGACCCTGTACAGTGAGGAGTTCAGATTTATCTGCATAGAGCTTACTTCACTGCAGAAATACTTACACCATTTACTCCCTTGAAGGCTTTCTTTCTCTTTTCCGGTATAGATCTAGGAAGACCACTTTCCCACCCCAATTCCACCTGCTTTCCTGAACCTCTGCTGACATCTCAATGCAACAAACCGGATTATAGTTTTCCTCCTCTCAGGGATACGGCACTTAAAAATTTTGGTTTGTGTGAGCACAGCATGAGTTTGTTCCACTCTAGTGGGACTCATGAACACCTGTTTAGAAAACAAGTAATGCCACTACACAGTGTTTTTACTGAGAAAGGAAATTTTGTGTCTCTTGGGGCAGCAGTGAAGGAAGCTTGGCATGTGGTTCCCTGAGTACTTTGTGAGCTCTGCTCAAGCTCTCCAACAGGCCAGCCAGCCCAAGGTAAGAGCACTACTGCACTTAAAACTGAGACCTCTCTCATTATGATCAAATCATCTTTGCAGTAAGAACGAGTGCTCCTAAGGTATCAGAGCTAAGCTGACTGGCACTCTACGGTACCCTAGGGGGGGAACTCTGTGGTGAAGTTAGCATCTCATTTAAGAGAAATGAGAACTATTTCAGATAACTTTTATAAGCACAAGATCCCCGTCCTGCTTCCTCTACTCATCAGAAGAGGGTTTTTTCTATTCCTCTCTTCAACTCAAACCAAATTGCATGAGATGTTTTGCGAGCAGCTCATTATTTATTGGGCTTAACATAAGCATGAATTTTCAGGATCATAAGTGATACAGAGGATGAGGAGAGAAAATACATATGCATGTTCTGACACAAAGAGTACTACATAGATAGAAGACTTTAAGGCAAGAACTGCTTTCAGTACTATTACTCAGCCATACAGTATCAAGATCAGCGGTTTGCCCTCCAGCTCCACAGGAGAGAATGATTTACTAGTGTCCTACTGTAACACAGCCGTGTGGTGAAATGCTTTCAGAGAGGAATTATGTGGGAAGCTGTACAGTAAAAGTGCTGCGTTCTCTAAAAAGGTTTGAAGCTACAGCAGTAGCCTCCACACCTCTGGCAGAGGCATTTATAGCAATCATGAAAAAGAAGAACAGCAGTCCCCAATTTCACATGTCCTTCTGTTTTCTGTGTTGAGGTCATAATTTTGATTTCTAAAGTCTTGCTTTATACAGATTCTTTTCTGCATCAGACCCATGACAACTGCCAATTTCTCTACCCAAGCAATTAGCACCACTGCTGTCAGTGGGGCATTGCTGCTCAGCGTATAGTGGAGGCAATTATGTTCAGCTATAAAATGGATTTGCACAAACATGCCATTGTACATCCTTTGTTACCTGCCTCACACTAGATCTCAGTTGTTTTTAAAGACACTCAGCCCTTTCTTATGTGCTATAAAGTACTGCATGGACATATTTGACTTCGTTCAACTCTTGGTGCGTGCATACTCAGAAAGCTTAGTTTCACACCTTCCTGTTCATTGATATTGCTTGAAGTGATGTATCACAAGAGCAGCAGCTTTACACTGAAGAAGGTTATTCTAATCAGGCAGCAGTGTCTTCTATAAATTAAAAAATCCACACACATTCTAATTTAAACCATTAGCATGGCCTGTGGTTAGATGACATTATGTTGCTAATGGATCCACTGTGGAATATGACACCAGTTGTGCTGTCCACTGGGATTTACAGGCATATAATACACATGTTTATTTCGACTCTTAAAAGGCTGTACTAATGGCTTCAGCACTTTTGTGTTAAGTAATCGACATTCTCCCCCCCTTTGGCAGTGAATGCATATGTAATGCAATCCATGTTTTCCTGGGATAATTGGCCTTTCTTTCCTCAATCAGAAGTATGATGAAATTCCAAACTAGATGTGTGTCAGAGACAAGTTAGGCTTTCTTGTACTTTGTGAGTAGTTTGCTTTGGTTTTCTATATTTTAAGAATGCCAGGTATTTTCAAAGTGGTTGTACTATTTACTGTTCATCTCCTCCCTTCCTGTTTTTTCACTTCAGGGTGGTGTTTATTAGGAATAAAATGAAAACTAATTCCCTAAGATTTTTGCAAAGATGCTGCTACTTCTGCCAACATCTGAAATGGGCTGAATTGGTAACGGGGCAGATGCAACTGGTTAGGGAAAGGTACTATTCTTGAGTAATTATGCTATGCCATATTCCACCTAAGGTAAAGCTTGCTTATCTGCAAAGTGTTTCCCTTTGTTATCATTATCCCAGCACTCAAATTTACATCTGCATTAAGAGAGGTTATTTGTCCCCAGTCAACTTCAACCACCTCAAAAAATGCTAGCACACAAGGCAAAAGAACAGGTAGCCTTCCAGATCCTGCATTCAGTATTAGGTGGCCTAGCAAAAAAAACACATTGTGGTAGCAATGATTAGAGTTTGAATGTGCAACAACTAATCAGCTGAGAAATGATGAACACGTCATGGGAGATCATATATTTTCTACCAGGTTTTATTTATAGTATTGCAATTATGTAGTGCTGTGGTTGCTGTTGTGGCTCCCAGGTGATCTTGACTTCACTGCATAGGAACATGATGCATTCCTTTCTGCCACACTACCTTAGTGAAAGAACCCCAAAGGGCACATCCAAATCTGAAACAGATCCAGAGAGTCACAGGCTTACTCCTACAGCCAGCTATAACAAATGAGTCACTAACTAAACCTCCATCCAGTAGCAGGCAGAGACAGTGACAGTGGAGAAGAAAGGCCGTTCTTACTGTTCACTTTTTCCTTAGTAATCTTTCTAGGTGGATCATGGTTCTATTTTGATCACAGATACATATTCCAAAGCTAAGCTCTCCTACAGTCTACCCAGACTGTTGTGCACTGTCCTTGCAATGAAACACCCCACACACAGAAATTTGTCTGGTTGGCTGAGGAAGTCCTTTACAAACAAAAATTTGAACTGCCTGCAATGCAAATAGGCGAGAACTGTTTCAGACCTAATGGTGTGAGTTATCAGAAACCCAAACCAAAAGCTCATCTTCCTGTTTTCTTCCCTATACTGCATGGGTTCTGGTCATCCCCATTGCTTTGGTAGAGAACTTGATGATCAGCATGCATTTTTTTAGACTCATTTTAAAATTCAGAAGGAGAGAATTGAAATTCTGACCTTTCACTGAATAGTTGTATCATGTTTTATCCCTTGAACCTTCCACTCTCTTTCTGAGCCAAAGCACAAACAGAGCTAAATTCAGTAGGAAAAATGAGCTTCAACTGAACAGTACTAGAAACTTATTCTGCCTGAGGAACTTCAGACAACATAGCAAAGCATAATCATGCAAACATATGGAACGGTATATATTTCATGAGGATCTGGAAATAGGAAATGAAAAAATAAACCAGGTCTCTCCAATTTATATGCATGCCACATGCAGAGAATTAAAGCAAAGGAAGTCTAGAGAAACACATCCCCAGGGTGCACTGATATTCCATTAGCCCCCTTTTTTTCCCCTCACCCAAGGGAAAAAAAAAATCTCTTTTCAATCCCTCATTGTGCAAGAGAAGCTTCCTTAGAAGTGTTGCACGTCACAGTAAAGGGTATATTGGTGGGTGTTTGGGATTTGCATATTCCTAGTCCACCACTGCAGCATGAATGCCTACCAGGCAGAAACAGTCTGAAAGTCACCAAGTGACTATTGAATTTCACAAAGGAGGTACGACAGTAATGCTATACTACTATTAATTAGATTTCAACCAAGATAACAATTACCAGGGATTTGTCAGATTTGTCAAATTGTAACTAGTATAATTCCAATGTTATCTAGGGACCAGGTATAGACATCTCACATTACATTTAAGTTAACTAAGTATAATTTATAAAAAGGTAAATCCTCAGTACAAAATGAAATTATTTCAATCAAAACCACACAATCTGATCAAATACAAGGGGAAGCTTCTCCTTCTAACTTGCATTTAATGAAAGGTTTCTAATTTGCATAAGTTTTTACTAGGGAATGATGTATCCAATTTAAAGTTCTCACATACTATTTTTCTCTTTCAAGTACAAAGCTTCCTGCTTTGGAAGCATCCAGCTGGCCAATCTGTGTGGACAGTATCATTATTAAATTGTCTTCTGCCTCTTGCTGGCAGTGGACCTGACCCACTGCAGAGCCCACTGCTTCCTCAAAAGCGCTCAGCAACCACAGCACCCACTCTGGACAGAGAAGTGTAAAGTGCCATCACTTCACAGACTTAAGTTACAGACATTCATTATGTGGCCCAACAGCTGTAAACAATATTCCCAGCCCTCTTTGGATCAGGTACATGCTGACAAGGTGACATTATAAAAGTGCAACACCTATAATCCACAATCTTACTACAAAAACTCTTACATCCAGAGTACTCCAGCAATTTTCAAGCACAACCAAAGCAGAATACAAATGATTCTAAACTTCCACCTGAATTAAGATGCCTCTATGAAGCAAATCTGCTTACTTGTTCTATATTTATGTGTGCTTTCCAGGGTGTCAAGTGTCTGATGATGCAAGACAAAAAAAAATGCACCATTAAAAATTAAATGCCTTGATTGCACAATTATTGCAGTACTAAAGTTAATACATATCTGAGATTTTTATACTTCCTGCTCAGTTCTTAGTGTTGAAGACTCCCATGGCTTACCCTTAGATATCTCTACAGTAATTCCCACACCATTAGCTATTCACAAAACAGAATCACACAGAATCACTAGGTTGGAAGAGACCTTCAAGATCATCGAGTCCAACCCAGCCCTAACACCTCAACTAAACCATGGCACCAAGTGCCACATCCAGTCTCTATTTAAGAATGGTGACTCCACCACCTCCCTGAGCAAACCATTTCAGGGCTTTATCATCCTTTCTGTAAAAAACTTTTTCCTAATATCCAACCTATATTTCCCTCATCACAGCTTGAGACTGTATCCTCTCCTTCTGTCAGTTGCTGCCTGGAGAAAGAGACCAAGCCCCACCTGACTACAACCATCTTTTAGGAAGTCGTGGAGCGATAAGGTCACCCCTGAGTGTCCTTTTCTCCAGGCTAAACAACCCCAGCTCTCTCAGTCATTCCTCACAGGAACGTTCCAAGCTCCTCACCAGCCTCGTTGCCTCCTCTGGACGTGCTCAAGCGTCTCAATGTCCTTCCTAAACTGAGGGGCCAGAACTGGACCCAGTACTCAAGGTGTGGCCTCACCAATGCTAGGTACAGGGGAAGAATGACCTCCCTGCTCCTGCTGGCCACACCATTCCTGATACAGGCCAGGATGCCATTGGCCTTGGCCACCAGAGCACACTTGCTGGCTCATGTTCAGTTGCTGTCACCGGCCCCCCCAGGTCCCTTTCCGCCTGGGCCCTGCCCAGCCACTCCATCCCCAGCATGTAATGTTGCAGAGAGTTACTGTGGCAAAAATGCAGAACTCGGCACTTGGACTGATTAAACTTCATCTTGTTAGACTCTGCCCACTGATCCATCCATTCCATATCTCTCTGCAGAGCCCTCCTACCTTCCAACAGATCAACAGAGGCCCCCAGCTTAGTGTCGTCTGCAAATTTACTAGTGAAAGATTCAATAGCTTCATCCATGTCATCAGCAAAAATATTGGATACAAGTGGCCCCAGCACAGACCCCTGACGGACACCACTGGTGACTGGCTGCCAGCTGGATGCAGCACCACTCACCACCACTCTCTTGGCTTGGCCATCCAGCCAGTTCCTGACCCAGTGCTCCTGTCCAAGCCATGGGCTGCCAGCTTTCTGCTTTCTATAAAACTTTCTGCTATCTATAAAAGCACCTATTATGATACATGTGGATTTAGAAGCAACATGTATTAAAAGTCCTCACACATCTCTTTCAACAAATACAAGAATCAGGCAGAGAGAAAGTTATTTTGGGGAGGAGGGGTTACTCTCTTTTTAATATCATCATTATTTTCATTAAGCCTAGAGAAATAAGCATCTCTAGAAAAGTACAATGCTTTAATCAAAGACACTCAAGAAACAGGGTGCAAGATTATAACACTAAAAGCCATGTGCCAATAGTCAGAATGGCATATGGGGGAAAAAAATGCAGACTGCATTCAAAACCAAGACAGAACAAAAAAAGAAAAATCTTTTGAGAGCTATCTTTGCTGCATATTCACGCCCCAATAAATTGCTTTAATTAGCTAAAAGAATGAGGAGGCAACCACGAATGAATGTGTTTTGCTGAGTATGCACACTTAAAGAATGTCACTAATGTTTCAGAAACTGTATTCTGGTAGAAATCCACACCTACCCAAATATCTTTTGTCCTCTGTGTATGATTCAGACAGTCACTGCTGACAGCAACAAGGAATTGTGTTTGAAGGATAAAACTACTTAGAAACACAGCTAAAATTCCCACAATACCCCTTGCCTCCCTCTCCCCTCGTATGAATAACCATACTTTAAAAACCACAGAAGATTAAAACCCCATTTCCTCCTTAAGATATATATATTAAGCTGCTGTGAAAACAGACAAGGGATGTTTGAGAACATAAACATCAAATGAAAGCAAAGTCATTAGTTCTTTATGCCACAAAGCCCTACCAACAGAGGCCACCTTGGGCCATCTCAAAACTTCAGCACACAAGTATCATATACACCTAAAGTGGGATACATTCATTTGCAGCTGTTCTTAGAAAGGTTGCCAGGATGAGAGTCAAGACTATTAAGGTATAAAAAGGAAGATAAACATCTCGGATATGCAAGGGCATGAGAGGATTCTGTCTTTAAGTGTTCAGCTGCTGTCAAAATTTAAGTGCTACATTTTTGACAAATTCTATTACTTTATAGATTTAGGTTAAATTCTGGCCCTTACTGTTCCACACTGTTGGTTATGAACATCCACTTAAGGCAACAGCAACTTTGGTATTTCATCACTATATGCTTCTCAACTTCATAGAACACAGCACTATTTTTCTTAACCTGCTCCGGTTGTAGTCCTCAATTTGTTCTTCCACTTCATGGGCAAACAACACTTTCAAGGAGAGCAGTACTTCTGAGTGAGGACTTGACCATTCAGACTTCAGCGAAAAAAAGGCAGCAAGGGCTAAAGCCAACCCTTTTATTCCCATCCCATTGCATGCTAGTCCTAGGAAGGCTTTCCCTTCCTCTTTTTAATTATAGGTTTTACTAACAAGCCACATGTGTTTTTGAGCACTTGTTGATGGGTTCAGATTAGATAGGGACAAGGCTATTTCCCTTTGGTAATGTCGTGAATAGCAAAGTAACAAGCTAGACCAAGAAACAATTTTCACCCAAACTTCCTCCTAATTACCATTCTCATTTAAAGACAATAAAAGGTGATTTCCCCTGGCAAATGAAACCATTTGCTGATATCCCTTTGAAGATCAGTTTAAATTAAATTCACGATATAATTCTAAATAACCCATCTACACATACACACATCCACATAATTTACTTAACCATCAAGAGATTCAAGAAGCTCACACTTGGTCTTCTTATAGCAGGTCAAAGTAGTGCTTTTATTACCCAGGACAAGTAGCAGGCAACAGGCCTCCCTTCCCTTCAGTACTTTTATACTTCTTTATATTGCTTGTTCTTTTGCAGACCCCTGAAGTGCAGTCCTGGCCCCAGTGAAAAAAAACAACAACAAACAAACAAACAAACAAACAAACAAACAAACAAAACAAAAAAACCCCAAGCTGTGTCTTGGTGATTCTATATTCCAAAGTAATTTGGAATTTGGAAAGTTGCAGTTGTTAGAACCTCTTGAGGTCACAGATAATAGAGCATTCTAATATACCACATCCATCCTCCTCATACTGTGTTGCACTGAAGTTAACAGGCAAACTTGCCCTAAACCAGGACAGCAAGCCAAGTACTCTTGTGAATGACTTTATCTCGTCATTTTTCTTTAACCAAAGTATTAGAAGGCATTAACAGGTTACAGACTATTGTTCTTTGAAAGCTAAATCATGAATTCATTTTTCATACAAACAAGTGCCCGCTATATTCACACTACGATGTTACGATGTAAATCCACTAACATCACTGGAAACACAGAAAAAGAAATTCTGAGCCCATGCGGTTTGGGTCATCATCTAGCAAAGACACTGTACTGTACAGTACAACACTCCTCTGAAAAAAGTAGCTGAGTCTTCCTTGAAATCTGTTACAAGGAGTAAGTAACATTGCAGATGAAATTATGACCTAAATAGGTTTCTTGTACTTGAATAATCAAAAAGTTACTGTCCCTAGAGTCTCAATATTATGTTCAGAAATAATTCCAATATTTTACATTATAATGAAATTCACTGCTTGCCCACTTTTTAAATGCTGGGCTGGGACAAAAAGTGAATAAAGGTAATGAAATTTGAGTATTACTATTGAATTTGGAGGATTTCTGGTCCTAGCTAAATTTGTAGGACCCACAGTCAAATAAATGGGAATGGAAACAGGTGCACTGAATTCTAAAAATGATATATACAATGTCCTTGAAAATGCCAGAAGAGCCATGTACCTGGCTCTGAATGCTAATCAGTACAACCCTGGCATAGAAGAGCCTATCACATTCCCTTATATCCCAAAACCTTTAGTGTCCTCAGTAGCAACAGAGGGTAGCAGAAGTTCATCAACTTGTACTGCTACTAATACTTTACCAGGAGAAAAAAATATCTATAGTGGAAGCACCAACTGGCATTGTATTTCCCACATGCACATCACATAGAAAAAGCCCATCAGGACCAAAGAAGGAAAATTCACAGCCATACTTATATTTTCATAGAAAATCTATCTTTAGTGACTTTTGGCTACCAAACCTTAGCAGGTAGGAGGATGTGAGGCAGCCTTGTAACAGATGCTCAGTGATAAAACTAAGAATTTAAAACATAACTTTTAAAAGTATTTATTTAAAATTACATTTCAAGTTGAAAAGCCAACAAATTGTCATAGCAGAGTTTTTGTCATAGCTGTTCAATTATTGCAGCCTCTCACAATAAGCACTATTTGCACCCTTCAGATTTTAAAGTCAACAGCAATTGCCCCCCTTCAAGACAAAGCAATACACTCAATTCTCTGAATTTGTCTGCACTGCCTGGAAGAAATCTGTTGCAGAAGGTAGACACAAAGAACTGTGCCAGGCATTGAGCAGGAACTGAAACCCCCTTCTCAAACATTGTGTCTCGGTGTCTCATCTACCACAGATATTGAGGGATGCCAGAAAACCAAAGGTTTAGTTTTGGCTAAATTCAGCTCACAGCCAGCTACTGCTACGAAGTGTAGTAGATGACCCTACAAGAGACCAGCTAAGGGCCCCAGCTGAGATCCAAGTCAGCCTAGGACCACCTAACAGCCAGGAAGGCTCTTTCAGACTCCAGGAGGCTGAGCCACCCTGTGGAGGTGTCCATCATAAAGACAATCAGGGTCTCTAAGATCTGCATTGGGCAGGTTCTGGAAGAGCACTCCTAATAAGCCTGGGCTCTTGCTTCAGAGCTCATCTTTGCATTTGCATACTGCTGTTTCCAGAGACAGCCCTTGCTACCCTGTGTGACTTGGCTGGCAGAGTAAGAGATTTTCAATCCCAAAATTAGATTAGAACCCAATCAACTATGTTCCAAAAGACAAACAAATTTGCATTCTATTATTCTTTCACAGGGTAGGAACCATTTCAGCTGAAGTGCTGGTTTGGACCAAACGTGCCAAGAAATAAGTGCCCGACCACGTGCAAGTTGAAAAGATACATAGGCTGACCAGTGCTTACGTTTTCACGCCCTGGTATCAACAGAGAACATTTGCAAAGTCTCTTACAAGTTATCCCTTTTTCAGACAAAACCAAGCTGAGGGGTCTAGTTGACAAATCTCATGAGGGATGGGATGCCATCCAGACATGATCATCAAGGGAGAACTTGCCACAGTCCTGTTCAGCAATGTGGAAGTTGTCAATAATTCCAGGAAGTTTTGAAGTGACATTTGATTCTGAGTAAAACCAGCAGGACACAGAGCTTTTGACTCCAGAAATAATAAAGAGTAGGAGTAAATTTACACTTCTCTCTTTCTCTCCTTACTTGTAAATGTCTCAAAGGACATTAATTATACTCTCCAGAGATTCACAAGCTCTGGGAGTTCGATGTCAAGGCTTATTTTCCCAGCACCGCACTACTATAGATAAAAGCCAAGCATGAAGAGAAGTACAAACACAGGATACTGAATCTGAGATGCTTTAAAGTTGGTAATGTATGAGGTAACCTTTTTATCCTGCCCAACATACACAAGGTGAAAATGCTTGGAAATGGTACCATGCAGCTGTCGCTGTTTCACACACACAGAGAAATTCAACATTTGCCATGACATAACATACAGTTACCATGGATATGTCCCTATTCTTAGCATACTAGGAAGAGAAAAAGAAAAAAGATCCCAAAATCTCAATGTACAGTAACCTTGAGCAAGTGTTGACTCTGCAGCAACAGCCACCACACTGGCTAAAAGAATAATGAACTTTATTTTGCCCGAATTTTTACAGATAAATAATCTATGCACTGTTTATGACTAGCATTGCTTAGCTATATGCCACACAGGGCTTGTCACAGGGCAATAAGCAGGGGAGAGTGAAAGTCAGTTTGAGACCAAGGTCCCTCCTGACAGCAGTAATTCAGAATAAGTCTTCAGTTTAGGATAAATTATTTAAAAGAAGAGCTACAAAGGAAGGCTCCTGGCATAAAAGAAATGGGGGCTTTAGAACTTCAGATGAGCATTGCTCCTAAAGAGAATGAAATGTCCTCTTTAGCTTAATTCCAGGGGAGCATCCTGTGGAGAAAAAAAGATACTAAATCCAAAAAATGATGGCCCAAACAAAGCATGTATTAGACCAACTATGAATTAGGAAATACTGAAGATGACAGAAAGTGCCAAAGAGACAACAAGCAAGTTGTGTAGCTTTTCAGTTGGACCAGGTGATAAAAGAAGGAGCTAACATTTCTTATGTCACAACCTGTCAAATTTGCAGCTGGGCTCGTATGAAATTGCTTTCTATTATTGTAGGAATTATCTGTGTTCTGGTCAAGCAAAGATATTTCAAGGCATTGCAGTTCCCTTGAGCCAAAAAACTTCAAACTAGTTCACTGTACAGAGATTCTATTGTTAAAATACAAAACAAGAAAAAAAGAAAAAAGACAAAAATCAAAAACAAAAAAACAAACCTCACCACCAAACCACAACAAACAAAAAAAACTCAGCAACTTGACTAAACCTAATTTTCATCAAATTCACTTAGTACAGGAGAGGTTCTAGTCACCTGAATCTCCATTTTTCAAATTAATAATCCACTAATGAAACAGAAAAGAAAACAATGTGATTTTTTTTCTGCAGGGGTAGAATAAGCTGATGGGGGGTATCAGGCAAAAAAATAAGCAAAAATGAACTAACTTGGCTGGAGGTAGTTTTGATAGCCTGGCATTTCCCAGTTTCTCACCTGCCTTTTTTTGCCAGGATTCAGACTGGAGCTGTAGAGCACATTTTGTGCTACAGTCCCTCAATCACAACTCTACCTAGAGGACAGCCAGATCCTCCAGAGAATCTTTAAAGATTTCAGCATCTGTAAGCAAATGTATGCTATTGTATATGAGCAAGTGACACTTAGGACACGTAACCCTGTCTCTTGCAGCATTTCCCCTGGGTGTCACTCCTCTGCATTAACCATATGTTGTACTGCTCTGCCCTGCCATCCTGAGATGGTTTGATCCAGCAAGGGTTTCTCCAAGGAAAAAATACCTCCTGGGTCTTAGCACAGTGTCAAAACAAGGCTCAAAATCTATTTTCATTAAAGTGGAAATTTGATATCAGAAGACAGTATTAAAAAAAGTCTAAATTAAAAAAAAAAAAAATCTAGAAGACACCCTTGCTGGAAGAAGTTCACATTGGAACAGATTGCCCAGAGAGGTTGTGGAGTCTCCCTCGCTATTCAAGAACCATCTGGACACAATCCTGTGCCAGCTGCTCTAGGATAACCCTGCCTGAGCAGGGAGATTGGGCCACATGAGCCACTGTGGTCCGTTGCAGCCTGACCCATTCTATGATTCTAAGTGGCACCTTTCTTCCACCTGATTGAACAAAAATAGGAAAAAAAAAGTCATTGCATCATTAGAATGGCTGTTGCTTTGGAAACCCAAACTGTGAATCATTTTTTCCTGGTGACTTGGCAAAGAAGGGGCAGGGGAAGAGAGTACTTGTCTTAAAATGTCCTTTTCACGCTTTCTGTTCTGTGAAAGGTACAGCCAGATTGCTACAGCAGTTCATTTATTTGGGCATAGCAATTTTCCAAGACTGCTTTCCACTCTTGGTCAGATCAAACAATCTCTGAAATGAAACACCAGTGTTTTGAACAATGACTCCCATAGGTAATGGAATCTGCCTTTGCAATATCAAAGCTTCTAACAGCTTCACAGCCAAACTCCCTAACAGCAACTTTTGGACTGCTCTAAAATACGTACAGCATACTCATCCACATAGCATCCTGTTGTAATTATTCCCAGCCTATCAGGTGAGATAAAATGATACTGAGTGAGCTGTGGCACAGAAAAATATTGGCACCTGCCCCATCTCACAGAACTCAAGAGAAGCAGAGGAAATCATCGCTCCTTCTTCCATGCTCTAGCACTGCACCAACCTGCCTCTCCTTGACAGTTTTCAAAACTGTTATGTTAAAAATAAAAGATAAGCTTTGAGGGCATCTATGTATATGTTTCACATTTAGTAGTAGAAGCTAAACATAACTTTAAATAAGAATCATCAAGGTTGGAAAATATCTTCAGGATCATACACACCAACCATCAACCCAACACCACCATAATCACCTCTAAACCATATCCCCAGGTGCTACATCCAGACACTGGATCTTAAACACTTCCTTCACCTGGAGAGATGGTGACTCCACCACCTCCCTGGGCAACTTATTCCAATCCCTAACCAATCTTTCAGCTGATAATATGAATCCAAACTGCCTTTGCAGTGCTTGCAATAGGACAAAGCAGGATGAACCAAGCGAAAACCCTGAGACACGATAGGACCAGAATCCATATAGGGCAGGACATCCTGTCTTCCCTAGTTTTCTCAACAGATTCATCAGGATCTCCAGGATGTACAGACCACTGTCGGAGTCCAGGGCATTCCTCTGGTTGCCCTGGATGGTCACAGACCTCGGTAGAGGGGTCTGGGACCTAAGAAAGAGGGTTTGAATCCTGGACAGGGGGGTCTGTGCAGGGGGGTTTGCCTGGCACAGAGCCCAGAAAGACACAGTCTTTGATTTTAGTCCATGGAAAAAGCTTTCAACATAGAGAAGAATTGCAAGTCACAAATGTGTGAAAGACAGTAGTGTAGTTAATCACTAGATGGAAAATTTTGTAGTTTTGGGTTTTTAGAATGGAGCTGAATAGGGGACAAGATGGAGATTTTAGGGCGTTGCCCTGGGTTCTTCTTCTTCTCCCTTGGCATCCATCTTCTGCAGTGACGTGGGCACAAAGTAGTTTTAGAGGATTGGATTGAGGTAGAGATGACCCTTTTAGTATAGGTGATAGGCATTGGCACATAATGGTAAATAAAGGTCACGTAATTATCTGTATAAGAGGTAGCGACAGCCCATCATGGGCAGAGTCATCGGGTGCCCAGGCTGCTGTGAAGACCTTGGCACAGAGAAATTTGTAAGATAGGAATTAATAAACAACCAAGAAACCTGAAAGCAAGACCTTGCAGACTCCACTTCATTCTTGCGCCAGACCCAAAACCTTCAGAGGGATCTCGGGTGAAGAGAAACTCCAAAACCCAAGAGACCATGACTCATGAATATCCTGAATATTCCACAAGAATAATTTTTCCCACTAGACTCAGCCAACGTCCAGGAAAAGACTTTGTAGTAAATGTGTGTTACCATTCCCTCTTTACTCTTGCAAGACATATTACTGGGATATCTGTACTACTTATCACTATGAAGTGTTGCCATAAATTATTTAAAGAACAATAGTCCAAATAAATGAGCAACATACTGCTTATTTGTGAATGCACATTTTCTTGCTAATTTGTAACAAGTAATCTCTCCACAGAAGGATTCAAGGCCATTACTGTGAGTTAGTGTAGTCCTACAATATGTTTTATTCTTATGGCTTACCATATTCCTGACAAATACAATAAAATCAGATTTTTTTTTTTAATGTTTCATACTTCAAAGCAAATCCTGGGCAGATATCCAACCATGCACGAAACACCAGAATATATCAAGACGCACAAACTTCAACAAAATAACAGTTTTGGATAGCAGCCTCTGCCGTTATAAGGCATAAAGAATCAATGCACTGAAGTTGTGAACATCTAATCAAAGTAGGGGCTTCAGCAACTAATTAGGGGAGTGCATTAAGGGTTCTAATGGTCAGAGTCACTTGAAGTTAATGAAAGGTTTTGCTAGTACGAAGTATGTAATATCATCATCAATATCATCATGGAACCTCCAACATTAGACAAGCCTGTACCTATGTCCTCCTGGCAATACCATCTAGAATTTCCAGCTGCCGCAGAAATACCGAAAGCTCTGATATATCAATAAAGATGAAATACCTCAGAGAATGTGAGTGTTACATTCACGAAGATTGTTCCCTCATTTTTTGTTTATTAAGCATAACAACTTGTAAAAAATAAACAGTGATGTAAATCCAGTTTTCCCATATGTCATGAGGGTGCATCATCGTTAAATGATAGTATGCCTTTAGGCAGAAGAAGATGTGACAAAATTCTCTCATTCTTTATTCCTGAAATTGCGCTATTTCAAATGGCATCATGTGAAATCACAAATCAAACAGCATACCTGCATTTCTGAAACCAATACCTTGAGTAGAGGGTCACTGCATTTTAGATTCCATTCCCAAATAATCCTGAATTATGAAAAAGCAGAAATAGCTCTTGCAGAACAGTTAAAAAGCCTGGTTTCACCCACCCTAGCTGCCACTTTGAGAGATAGTCTTGCTCTCATTTGGACTCCACCAAATTCTTGCTCATTTATGAGAAGTGGAAGAGGTTCAACAAAAACCAGTAAAAATATCCTAAAATATCCTACAGACAGCCACATATTTGCAGGTCCTGGGAAAAAGTTGCTTTCAAAATGTCTCAGTCAGATGAGGGATTTGAATGTTTTTCACCTGCTGGATAAACAGTAAGAAGAGAAGATGCAAACCACTGAGGTAGCAAGTAAACACAGCTTCAGCATCATACAGGGACTTTAACTACCTAGAAGTCAAAAGTTAAGTAAATTAGCACTCAGTATCATAACATACAAACTTTCTGTCTATATTCAAGTTGATAAGTCTAAAAAAACCTTCATGATCTTAATGAAAAAGAAAAATCCAGTTCTTCAGGCAAGTCTTAAAAGAAGTTCCTGGATAATTAAATCCCATTTCAAGAAGCATCTTGGACAGATAAAGTTATGTGTTGAAAACAGGTTTAATCATCAATTCTTTGTTGAAAACAGGTTTAATAATCAATTCTTTGGGTTTTTAAAGGAGTCTCTGTAATCAATTCTACCTGCTTTTAAAATACCTGCTTCCACTTCCCTGCCCTCTGACTCCTGTCTATTTATGTTTTAAGTCTTCAGGACAGGGACTGCTGCTGACTGGAATGATAGAGTCCTGAACTCAGCTGGGCCTGCAGGCATTTCTTTGATGCAGACCATAATATATTTACAAAAAGGAAAAGAACTATGTTCCTTAGCAGCTAGACCAAGTTTGAATAAACAGCCACCTATTTCTGGCAGTAAATACACCAGAGAACAAGCACTAGTCTCTTTGATCTATGCTCACCTAACACAAAAGGACTGTTTTGACAGGTAATTTCTAATCAAGAGGATAACCTGGACAGTGCATTGCAGCTAACACTGGTGAACAACATTTTATTAAATTCATATACTGGTGAATTATCAGCTGTTATTTTAGCCTGTGTGTAGTGCAGCTTTCAGCATTATTGATCATGAAATTTTAATATAATGCTTGGAAGCATTCACTGGCATTTCAAAAGCACCATACGATTGATTTAGAACTTAGCTGCACTCGAGAGACAAGTCCTTATTGTCTGGTATCCTTCTCCTCTCCCTTTTCAGTTCAGCTTGTTACTGCATAAAAAGTTGCTTGAAATTTAAGTTTACTCAGAATCCACAGGCCATGCTGGCCTTTATGATATTGCCCTTTACGGAAACTCTGCATTTCTCAACAGCTTTCTATTACTCTATAGATTTATTTCACTTTTACCTCATTTGATGCTGTTTGCTGGGCTGTCTTTTCCCCAGCTCCATATAACAGCAAAAACCAAATGTAATCAAGTTTTCTTACACGTAAATGCATTCAAATCTGAAGGTATGATACCTTCTCACCCCATCGCCCTCATAGTTAATAGTCCTTTTCCATTTGCTTCCAACAGATTCACCTTTTCGATAAAACCTTGCCTTCAAAATCAATTTGGACTGGAACCCACAATATGGATTACCTGCAGAACTTAAAGGCTATTTAAAAAAAACTCAACCAACATACAAACCAACAAAACCAACAAGCCCACAATGAAAAGATACCAAAAAAATTAAAACGGGAAAAAAGCCACTCATTATTTCCCCTCTCCCTAACCCCAGTACATTCCCCATCTCCTGAATATTACCTGACTTTGCTGACATTTGTTTCCCAATACTGAAATTCTGCCTTAGATATTGATTTTGCCCCATCCCCAAAAACTTGATTATTGCAATTCCCTGTAGTTTGTCTCCCTTTAGCTACTCATCAAATGGACAGACTCAGCTCACACAGCCCTGCAGGAGACACCACATATCACTTGGTGCCATATCAAAAGACATCCTGAAATCATTCCAAAGTAAATACAAGCCTGATGCCACTCTTGTGAAATAACACCTGACTCTGAATCAGGTCCTGAGGGCCAGTTTCATCCCAACAAGTTTCAGGCACTTAACTCATATATTCTAGGAAACCTGGAGAGAGAAAGAAATCTTGGCACATTCCCAGGGCAACCCACTGCTGCCAGACCATAGTCCTAAGAGAACTAGAACTTCTAAATGCCTAAGTATGGCCATTATTTAATAACAATATAAACCCTTTTTGAAGTGGCTTTACTGAAAAGAAAAAAAAAATCCAAAGCCAAAAAAAACCCCCACAAAACAGCCAACAACATCCCCCACAACAACCCTCACCACACCTGCACCCCAAGTTAAAAGCATACCGAGTTGTACTGCTGGCATGTTTAAAATCCAAAGTGAGATGCCAGCCAAATTAAACATGAAGAAACAGCTCCCCATTGTGCTACACATCCCAAAATCCATTAAAAAATGACAGGAGGGAAAAAGAAGCTCTCATTTTGTAAGGAGAGCTCCAATCATCCAGCTCCCACACCTTGGCTCTGCCCAGCAGGAAGCCATTTGACTCAGTCCTGCTGCCCTCACACAGGGGAGGTTATGGAAAGGTGAATCTCTTGCACCAGCCCAGTGTGCTGCTTTGGGCTGGGGTAGAGATAATTTTTTTCACAGCAGCTGGCAAGGGCCTGTATTTTGGGTTTTTGTTGGAAACCGTGGTGGTAAGAGAGGGATGTTTTCCTTATTTCTTGCACAAACCCTGTGCAAGCAGGGCTTGCATATCATCAATGCTTTTCTGGCTTCTCACGCTGCCCATGCACTTGATTCTGTGTGGCAGGCATAGCCAGGAGGAGTTTGCTCTATGCCTGGCTATACCAGGAGCAGGTAAGCCCTCATGCCAGGGAAAGCAGCCTCTGTACTTCAGGGAGATATCTGTACCCTGCTATGCCCCTTACCTGTGGAAAAGCCCTGCACAATGCCCAGACCCAGCATGTCCCCTCGCAAGGGCCAGTCCCCTCACCCGGGAGGATTGGGAGGAAAAGCCAAAAGACAAGCACAGGGTATTTGCCCAGTAGAGCCAAGCTGTACAGAGACAACCATAATTCAAAGAACACCAGATCTCCTCATTTGTTGCCCCTCAGTCTCCTTCAGAGACATTTTATTATTCAGCAATGATTCCTCAGCTGTGATAATTATCAACAATGACAGACTATTGAAGGCTTAAAACTTGACTGAGAGAAGCAATACAAATAAGATCTAAGCAGAGGATAGACTATATTCAGAATTAATAGCTATTTTCCTAGTCCTATCATTACCTTGGCTTCCTGCTGTCCATGGTATCACAGATACTCTACTGCCATGTCAATGGCTGAAGCTGCAACAGAACTGTAGTCTCAGCAAGGCTGTGCAGAGAGAGAACGAGAGGCATGATCAAAGGCCAAACCTCTGGCCTCACAAAACAGAGCAGGGGCTGCTCTCAGCAATCCCCTTTACCATAAGCATTTCCAGAACTGAAAGCACCAGCAGCGCTATCTCCCAGTAGGAAGATCACCTTTCACCTGGTCTCTGGCTAAAGAAACACTTCCCTACAGTATTGATAGCTCCAGCTTGGGGCTCTATGTAATCCCTTGGAGGAAATTTAGTCATACATACACATCCTTCTCTCAACATGTCATGTTTTATAGGCCTTAAACATAGGCTTTGATTCAACAAGCTCATCTCTCATTCAAAGAGTTGGAAATCACTCTAGCAAATAAACTATGAAAATTGCTCTTGCTTCCAGTCAACAAGTCATAGAATGCATTACTTTGTACACAAGTTCACTATTTCCCCTCACCAAAACAGGACAAAGGGTTGGGCTAAAATGTAGCATATACAACAACAAATTCCTCTTTCCCCTACATCATCCTAGACAAGCAGCAGAACTGTTTAACATAAAGGAAAGCGACCAGAGCCCTGTGCACTTCAGTGGAGACAGGTCAATAGCAGCTGAGTTATGTATGCACTCAATACCAATATATCAGCTGTAAGCCACTGGACCACTCAATGAGGCAGATCTGGTCCCAAAACTCTGTTCTTCCTGAAAACACTGCAAGTGTCCTCTCCTGGGAAGACAGACCTCTGGCTGCCAACATCAGACAGCTGGTAGTAGTTTTCACTCTGCCCCAAACATTACACTTTCCCCAAAAGAGCATTAAATTAGGGAGGTACAATGCACAGCCTTATAAAATGAGAAGACATAAAATTATAGGATGACTGGAAAGTTTGCTAGATACATAACGAGACTCCCAGTGAAGCTGCCAGCACTACCTCTGCAGTCCTAGCACAGGCTGGAATATCAGCCACAATAACTAGATCTGACACAGGGCCTGACCTTTAAATGTGTGTTTGGAGCAGGCACTTGTCTCACAATGCTAGGGACACTTTGCCATCTTTCCAGCAATGAACCACTCCAGAAAAATTAATTCTGTTGTCTTTCCACTTTCAAAAACCCACGTGATCATTAAGAAAGCGGAATTGAAGTGTCATTCCCAAAGATTCTCAGGTGACTAAGTTAGCATGGCTGATGACTTTTTAATATCTTTTTATGCCTTCAGGAAAAGTGATATAAGTAATGTAGTATTTTGTTTTACAGTTCTATAAACCCATTTTTTTTTGTCTCATTTCAGAATCCCTCTTGGAATAGCTCTCCAATTGGGCTTATTTTGTATTTGTTGAAATTTATATCCATCTATTGTCCTAGTAACAGGGTTGAAAGCCAGGAAGCATATTATTTTTCTGTTTCTGAGAAGTCATTTCCTTCTGACTAACCTGGTCTCTCTGACCCAGAAGACACTGTATCATCATCAAATTAATTTTCCTCAAAAAAAGAAAAATAAGCTTAAAATGAAATAAGCCACAGGGAGCTGTGTGGAATAGGAATAACAGCAGCCCGATATGTTCATTTTATGTAACTACTTCTGCTCTTTTATGAGCCAAGTAAATTATTCTATTCTTCCAGTTCTTGTGGCTTATTAAACATTAGAGGTGTTATTATAGCTGCAGCTAGAAGAATCTTATTTCAGTACTATTTAAATATGTTTAGGGGTTTTTTTTAAAGAAATGCATCTGTGCTTAGATAGAATTACTATTAAGAATAAAACAAAACCAGCCAAATATAAACTGCAAAAGAATTACAGTCAAATGAATTGCAGGAGGTAAATGTGTTTCATAGAAAGTAATGCAAGTGCTATCATTCAGACCAGAGACTACATTAGAGGAATTAGAGACAGATTATTGCTCATTAGGATTTTATACTGAGACTCTCATGAACATTTAAGCAGGCCTGTTCTCCACATTTAAACATCCTCCTTAGACCAGTTCAGAAAGTAAATACTAGGACACAATTATCTAGCATGTTATTTTCAAGCTTATGTTACAGGTGTCTTGCAACTTACTGTACTGAAGGATTAAAGCTGAAAATTGATATCTATTTTATCATCTATTTAGAATGCTGAATTTGCCACAATAGGACATGACGTATTTCTTACCCCTCTGGCAGAGCCACACACTTATTCAGTGTCATGGTTAATCCCAGCCAACAATTTAGCCCCAAACAGCTGCTCACTCACTCCCCTATCAGTGGGGTGGGGGAAGGAATCAGAAGGGTAAAACTGAAAAAACTAATGACTTGAGATAAGAACACTAAAATAGGTAAAGCAAAAGTTGTGAATACAAGCAATTCATGCAGCATTTCCTATGGGCAGGCTCAGCCATCCCCAGGAAAGCAGATCTCCTCCACGTGTAGAGTTTACTTGGGAAAACAAATGCCATTCATTCTCAAGGTCGGTCGTTCCCTCTTCTTGCCTCAGCTTTATGTCCTGAGCATGATGGTATGGTATATCCCTTGGGTCAGCTAGGATCAGCTGTCCCAGCAGTGCCCCCTCCCAGCTTCTTGCCGCCCCCAGCCTCCTCACTGGTGGGGTGTGATCAGAGGCAGAAAAAGCCTTTCAATAGAAAATATCCCTGTGCTATCAACACTGTTTCCAGCACAAATCCCAAACATAGCCCCATACGAGCCATTGTGACACAAAATTGACTCCAGTTAACAGTTTATAGTGCCCTACAGGTCACTTCAAAGGGAAGTACTATTGGACACATCAATCCAGAGACTATAGAGCCCGTATGGCTGTTACCAGGACTTGCAAGCATCTCTAACAGACAAGTGAGACCCTCACTAGCAGAAGAGATATTGCCTGAGGAAAAGCCACTCACACAGAGGCAAACCTCTGAGTATTGCCATAAATTGGCACCAGTGGGTGCCTCTGGCACAGACACAGGAGTAATCCATTAGGGTGCTGGCATTCTCCATGCCAGGATTTCCCCACATAATTAATTACCTTTAGCTAGGAAAATATGTTAGTCTCATTCTCTGTTCGCTTCAAACTTTGTCTTGCAACGTGCCAAATGTTTAGATGCCAGTTACTGATGTTTCCTCCTGTCATGGTTTGAGCTGGAATAGATTTAATTTTCTTCCTAGTAGCCCGTTTTGGATTCAGGATGAGAATAATGTTGATAATACACTGATATGTTTTGGCTGATGTTCAGTAGTGCTTCCCATAAGTTCCTTAGTCAGCTTCCCATGCTTTGCCGGTAAGGAATTGCTCATGAAGCAGGGATGGGAGCATGGTCAGGACAGCTGACCCAAACTGGCCAAAGGGATCCTCCACACCACAGAACATCATGCTCAGTCTGTAAAATGGAGTGAATTGGCTGGGATGTGCCAATTCATGCTTGGGGACTGACTAGGCATCGGTCAGTGAGTGGTGAGCAGCTCTGTTGAACATCAGTTGTTTTTTCTCAGATTTTATCTCTGTCGCTTCTTCATTACAATTCAGAGAACCATAAAATAGTTTGAGTTGGAGGGAACCTTTTAAAGATGTTATTACTACCATTATCATCATCATTATTATATTTTGTTTTCTTTCAATCAATAAACAGTTCCTAACCCACAAAGTTTACTTTTTTGTTTCTGATTCTCCTCCCCTGTGGGGCTGGGGGAGAGGATGAGTGTCTGCGTTGTACTTCATTCCTGGCTGGGGTTAAACCAGGACAGTTCCTCTCTGAGAACTGGAGACTACAGACCACCCTGGCTCTGGGGTGCTCCCACCAGGCATTTCCAAGTCACACATGGATCCAAACAAAGTTAAGATTATGCCAGCAGAAGGAAAGTCGCACCTGTCTCAGATACATTTTTTTCAAGTAGTTTGTTCCTTCCTCTGTGTGAACGTGTGCTGACAGCCTGTCTCTCTGTCTCATCTTCAGCATCACAGGCAAGGGTGTTGTACTGCAAGCAGCAACAGTCTGCTGATAGCTCAGGATTTTGCTGGTGTTATGGAAAGTGTGGTATTATTGATACCCCAGACAGAGGTAGTTCACACAACATCTCCTACTTCTTAGTCTCATCCTTCCTTCAAGAAATTTCCTACCACTCTGTGGACAAAAAAAAAAAAAAAATCTCAGTATGCAGCTGACTGCTACTTAGGCCCTCTATAAGCAGAGACAAAATAAATGACTTCTGTTTCAAAGCTCACCCTTACAAAGTAAATGCTTGTACCTTTCCTACCAGCTGATTTCTCAATGGTCATTCCCACAGAGAGGAAATTATGGCCTTCCTCCCATCCTACTGTGCTAACTGATCCTGTCAAACTGAAAATGGTCTGCTAAATGTCCTTCCAGAACTAGCCAAAGTGGAGCAATCCAATTCCTCCTTTTACTTGTGGTATCTATACTTCTGCTGACCTATTGGGGGTTTAATGTGATGTGACTGCAGGGGATTCACAAATGTCCTATAGGAAAGTCACTTCAGCCCCCCTTGTCTGTTAATCTTCTCTAAGAAAAGTATCATGTTATGGTTTGTGAGCTAAACTCTGCCAGCTTTCACAAAAAAGAGCTGGCAAAGCAGCATTTTCACGAAATCCTGGTCAACAGACCATTTTTTTTTTATTTTTTAATCTTATGGTGACAAGTCAGAAAGCTTTATTCTACAGGATTTATAAGACAGGTTAACCTTCACTGGCCCTGTATCTTTCTCTGGCCTTAACATGCATACAAATGTATGTTAAGGCCAGAAAATGGGGTTAAAAGCTGTTGTATCAACAGTTCTTTACTGCACTCCCTTATAAGCCATCACACAAGAGACAAAGTAAAGCAATGACAGATTCACATTCTGGAAACTTGTAGTTCCCATTGGAAAGTTGGAATGCACCCTTGGTCATTGTAGAAAATGTCAGCTTTAAGTACAATATTAGATTATTTTGCATTGAAAATGTTTCACTTCAAGGGTACTGTATGTAGTTAACATACATTTATCTGCTTCAATGAATCTTCTGAGCAAGTACCCACAGTGTGGTTGTGCCACAGCTCTCCTCCATTTGACTCCAGACCTTGTTTTTATGATGTGGTTGGCTCCTAAGTATACTTACCCTTAAACATGTTAAAGAAAGAAGGATCAATAAATATTAGATCACTGTATTAAAATACCCCCGCCTGCTCCAAAAAAATCTCTTACATTCTAATCTTATGATTCAGTGTAATTATGTAATGCTTGTTCAGTGATGAATACACTGACAGGTTGACATTAAAGCCAAGCTTGAGCTATTCTAGTCTGTAGCATAATGATCACATGTCCAGTAATAAAATTAAAGCAGCTTCTTGGAATTGTACCCTCAAATTCTGAGAGTGTTTCTCAGACCATCTCTGCTATTAAAAAAATGCCTCAAGAGAAAGAAGAAGAGCTGTAGCACTTCCTACAATTTTTTTTTTTTTTTGCTGCCGTATGCCTTTCTGCCTTTTTTTTTCTTTCAAACTACTTCCATCTGCCTCCTGCAGAGCTTGCTACAGCATCCCTATGTGCAAATAGCATGCTCCTCTATAATTAGCTTCCTCCTCTGTGACTTAATCAGTGATATTGTAAACCAGACACTGTGATAATTTGATCAGCTCAGTGGCAGTGAATTGTACCATGACTAAAAAGTCCAGGCTGGTTGTAGCTGTAGGAGAAGCATCTGCTTAAGGGGAAGGGTGATATAGTTCTTAGGTTAAGAGCACACGACTCCATTTAAATCCTATAGCTAATGCCAGTTCCTATTCCTCTCAGACAGCCCTACTCCCTAGAGTAAAGAGGTATGCAAGCTTTCTCTCCCTCTGTGATATCCACTGATTCTTAGCTACTCCATGCAATGCTTATACAGAAGGAGAGGGATTGCTATATCCACTCCAAATGAGATCATGATTCATGATCATGATCATTTAATCATCACTCCCATGATTAAATCCTTTCTAGTGAAGTAAATCTGGGTTTCAGAGCTCTTCATGTAGGAGAGGACAAAATCCTACATTTCTCCAAGCTGTACTAGTGCATCAGAAGGCATCAAGAGAAGCAAGTTCTTCTCTTGTCCTGGAAAAAAAAGAAAAATTACAGTCATGCCACTGGATTTGCTTGGACATAGTGATTTTAAAGGTCTCTTCTAGGCTAAATGACGATGCATACAAACTGCAAGCTTCACTTTGCACACCACACCCAGGGCAAGACAGGCAAAGGGATGCCTTTGCTGTGAATAAGGGGCAATGACTTCAAAAGACTCCTCTCCCAACAGGGTTTTTATTAGTGTAAAACTGGTAATCCAGTAGGTTACAGGGCATACAGAAAGAAACACTGTATTTTTTTGTTTGGAGGAGATTCATGTTCCAAGATATTCAGAAGCTATGTGGTTACTTTGGCCTTACCAATTCCTTATTGAATCCACCCCTACTAGTTTCAGGCAGTATGTTGCAATCTCCATGTAATCTTGAAACATTTGAATATTCATATATGTATAAATGGATTTGTTTAATCCTGTTTTCCCCCCTACATGGAAGACCTTTCAAAACCTCCAGCAGGTCTCTGCTTTGCAGGAGGTAGCTTTATGTGTCCTCTGGCTTTGAATGTAATGTGTCATCATTGCAAGACATCCCCAAACCTCAAAGTTTCCTTCTGCAGTGTTTTTGCTAGACCATTAGTTCCTACAAATTGCACTCCCTGATCTGCCAGTGAGTTCTCATGCTGGATTGTGCACTTTAACAGCAGAGAGCTGCTTCCATAATTTGTCTTTCCAACCTCCCCACTCCACATAAGCCTGATTTTCTGTGCATGTCAGCTCTGGGTTTGCAGGTGTATGCCTGCATGGAGGTAGCATGAGCAAAGTTGCTTTGCAGCACTTGGTGCCAAAGCTCTCCATCAATGCTCTCACTGAAGACCTGAGTTCACTCTTTCCTGTACGTCACCTGGGTATGAATTTCAGAGCATATAAGTGAAGAAGAAAAAGCTTTGCATTTCTTTCTGAGGAATTCAGCTGAGTCCATTCAGCAATGAAGTACCAAAATACTTCTGAGAGTAGCAAAGGATGAGCTGGATAAGAAGAAATGAACATGCACTTAGTACACTATGCATGAACAGATAAGCCAAGCCATGTGGGGAAGGTGGATTGTGTTACATGTCTGGGAAGCCAGGGGAGAGATTCCCTGTCTGCAGTCAGGAAGGAAATATACACAGGCAACTGATGCAATGACACAGTGCTGTCCCAGCATGGGGTTGAAACCCATGGGGCAGCATTCACAGATCACCTGATAGAGGGATAAATGGAATGTGAGGGATAAATTCAATCTTCCTCTTCAGAGGTCAAATTCTGCTCCCATGAATTCATGCAAAACAATTCTGGCTTCTTACCCTATCAACAAGCTGAACTGAAACCATATCATGCCTCTAAATTGGGCCATTTTGTTCAAGGATTTGTCCTTTCCCCCTGGCAGCAAAACAAACAGTGCCAGCTGGATTCAGAATGTTGGAGCTGCTGTTCACTCTATGAAATGGCACCAAGAGGCTGCTCCCAGTGTACTGGGAATGGTGGAGGTGTTCACAGTCTGCTTTAAAGGCTTGAAAGAACTGAGTGGTGATAAATATTCAGTTTGCCTGTGTATGAGGGAATAGGCAGGGATGTAAGCGTGCAAAGCCACATGTAGACCTTGTTGTTTACCTAAGAAATGCTGCTGCAAGGATGCAGGGCTGGACACAATTTCTCCCTGAAAAGGGTCTTTCCAGGGACCCCATTCTGCAGTCCCAATGCACAACCTAAATCAGTGTCCCAGAGATACTGTCAGGTAGGCAGGAGCAGCAGAGAGTGGTAAAGCCTCTGTCTCAGCAAGCAGAACTGCAGCATGTCATGTAGTCCCCTGTGGCTTACAAAACAGACTAGATAAATCAGAAGATTTTCAAAACCCACAGTATCTCCAGGAACAGGCACATTGCCCAATATGACAGTATTTTTCTTTACTTGAGATTCTTGTCCTGAAAAATCTCTCCTAATTTCTGTGCTTGTTTTGTACAAAGGCAAGACAGCAAATTCTGTCTTGCTTTCAGCGCTTTGCTCCTTTGCCATGATGGGAGGGTGTTGCTGCAGAGATTTGAAAAAAGCGCTGAAGGAAGTTAGAAGCAGAAATACCACTGAGAAAGGGTGAGCTTGGCACTCCTAAATCCTTTGGCAGCCACTGGGAAAACTGCCCAGCATCAGTGCAGACCCTGAACGCTCAAAGGACTTTGTCACTGAAAGAAGGATGTCTGCACTAGAATGTCATGCTGGTGCATCTCCATTGTATAAAATACCAGACAAAATAACAACACAGCCCACCTCACTGAGGAAAGGGGAAAGGAAAACTCAACCTGTGTAAAGTTGTCTTTTCCTGTCTTAACTTCAGCAAGTGAATTGGAGCCTGTGCAGTGTATTTATGCATTGGGATTTCTAAAGAGGGTAAGGCTTTTCCTTGTAGTAATTCAGTCACAACAACAGCACCCCACCAAGTGAGCTTGCATATGGGCTAAGGACTGTTCCAAGCAAGTACTTCTACTTAAGGGATGTTATGTGGGAGCACTTAGGAGCTGTCACCAGTAGAAGGATCCAATTTTGGGTCCTTAAAGGATTCTTGAAATGTGTTCTACATATGCTTCGCCTTGCACTATTTGCCACAAAGCTTCTGTATAACTCTGCACCTTGCAAATGAAGAGCAGTGTTTGCTAGGACATGTCTGACACCACCACTAAAATACTACATGCAGCCATTTTTACATTTCAGAAAAGATACTGGAAAGCTGGAGAGGAAGCAGATTTTGCATTTTGAGGAAGAAAAATAACCTTGCATCAATAGGCTTAATTAGTGTACTCTGCTTAAATTGCCAACACAAAGATCAAAAGTTGACTTAAGAATGGAATAGTTTGATGTGGATAAAGTTCTGGGTCTTGAAGATACATTTAACCACTGGAGAAAGGTGTAAGAAGACAGTAGCTGAGAGAAGATGGGAGACATTTAAATGAAAGAGGGTGCCACTTTTAACAGTGAATGAACTTAATTACTGCAACAAAATATCGGGGCCATGGCAGTGCCACATCATTAGGTAAGTTCAGATCCAACTCGCATCTCTTTTTGATGAATTGTTTCTATTTCCCAGGGATTTCTGTTTGCAGTACAGGAGGACTACACATTGTTTCAAAGTCTTACTATATACTGGGGTGCAGACCAAATAATCTATGAATATGTTCTGAAATCAAAATGTTTGCACTGAGGATCCTTGCTAGACTCCACAAGACCCTCAGTTCCCATGAACCGAATCCTCCTAGAATGTTTAAGTCCTTAAGTATCCTGCCCTTCAGTTGCCTGACATCTTGACTCCATCACGTAGCCACCTTGAGCACCACATAGACAGGGGTCCTCATTAGAGGGGCAGTTTTCAACTGACAAAACAAAACCCCCTGTCAGCACCCATGATAGAGTCACATAGAAAGCTGGGTTTCAGCTGAAATAATTGCTTCATTTTTCTTTGAACAATACCTTAAATCATGATTTTGCCTACAGCCATCAAGTACTACAAATAAAATCTTTCTTTGGTTTGGAGTTGTAGGTTTTGGAGCCTGAATGCCTCAGGTTCCTTCAGCAAACCCTAGCCAGAGTAGTGGGAGTCCGTTGACCAGGCAAGTCCCACAGCAAACCCTGAAACTGAGCTCCTTGCCTGGCAGGTCACTTCTCACACTCACATCTTACTATAGTGGCCATAACTTTAGCTGAAGGGGAGGGGATCTGTTTCCTTTCAGTGCACAAAGATAGTTAATTTTGACAGGTAACCCTTGCTCTTCTCTGTCTAAATTCCAACGTGTCATGACTCCAGTGTGAGATGAACATAAGCAAAAGATTCATGTGCTGTTCAGCAGCTATTGCACCACATTTTGAATTCACCATATTCATTTAAGCAGTGCATTCACATGCAGCGTGGGATGCAAGTGCTTTATGTATCACACCACATTTTTATCACATACCACTCAGTCTAATTCACTATCAGCAAAATAAACCTTTTGCAATATTTTCCCCTGTATCTATCTGGATATTGAATTTGGAAAAATGGGAAGAGCTCCCTAAAGATGATCTCCAAATGATTGCAGCAGAAAGCATAATTAGATTCATCTTTCGGAGTAGCATGAAATCATCTGCATGTACTTACAACTTCAGCAAAGTTTAAAGACTTTGCTGGATAAAGATTGATGCATAAGTCAGATCTGCAATGAATCTGTCTTTCAGATTGCTACACCCTTAACACATCAGCACTCTGGTCCCAGTCCGTAATTGCTGGCTGTATTCAAGTGCTAGATCTCTTTTCCACTGCTTGTACAAGACAATGCCAGGGAGGGTAAGTCCTGATTTGGGTGATTTTAGTATAATAGAAGCTGTTGGCTGATTTTAGTATAATAGAAGCCATTGAGTATAGTTTCACCACAAACTGAAATACTTGAAAGAGGTTTGGCACCCAATCATTAAAAAAAAAAAAAATCTGGAGCCTGATTGCAGCATCCTGATATATATCCAAGACACTTCCAAGTAATGAGGAGTACAGGACAAATACTTGCACATCAGTCTAAGTAATGGCATATGCAGATGTGGCTGAAATTTGACTCTATTAAATTTGTCAAGCAAGAGTTTAACAGCCATTCCACAGCCACACCATTTTAAAGATATTATCCTCCCCTACAGCACTGCCTGCTACAGAAAATGTAGCAAATGGCTTCTATTCCAATTTTTTCCTGAAGGCTTGCAACAAATAAACCAAGATAAATCTTATCCTATGATCATAGGAAAATTCTGTTTGGAAAGTATTTGAAGAGACCATTTACTTCTCATGATTCCCCTGTAAGATTTCACTGCAGTAGCAAAGAAAGATATGTGGTCTATTTGTCTGAGCAAACCTAGGTCAAATCTTGGCTTTGCTAGGATCTAGCAGAATGGCCTTGAGTTGGGCACCAGGATACTGCTGCTTCAGGATTCAATACTGCTGCTGTGCAGCTTTATGCAACCCTATCTTCTTTTTATCCTTTTTGTGGCTTGATTGCACAGGAAAGTCTTGGAGGAAGAGGCTCTTTTCCAGGGTATTTTTGTTGTGTGTAGCATGATGTGGCTCCAGTTTCAGTCAGGGTTTGTAGATTGAATGATAAACTTAGCACAGGAGTGCAGTGATAGCAGCATCACATGGAGTCTGCAGCAGATACTGGAACTGAAACCCGATTTCCTGAAGCTTAGTGCCTGCCTAATCAATAATGTCATCTCCTGTGGAATTTGCCTATTTTCATCAATAAAATATCAAGATTTTCACAACAGTTCACCCACTACTCACTCTTTTTATAAGACTCGTAGCAGGTATCTGAGTTGACTGACTCATTTAAAGATTCTGGTTATTATTTTTTCTAAACCCTAATTTCTTTTTGCCTGCATTGCAAAGTTGAAAGGCATCAATTTATTACTCTGCAATGAACCACTCAAAATTATTTCTTTGAAGCATCATCTCACAATGGGACCCATCTTACTATTGAGGATTTTTTTAACAGCAGCATGTTAATGATTTACTGAGTTATTTAGAAAAACCCTCATTGATTTGGCATGGCAGTGAGCTCTACAACTAATGCTCATACTCTCTTTTCTTCCTCCCAGGGTGTCATCAAAATGCTTAAAGCTGCAAGCCAGATCCAGAGCCTGTGAACTGCTATTTTCTAACAACTTAGGCCAGATATTCACCTGCTTTATATCATGACAGAGCCACTCAGACATCCAGAAGATCTCTTCACTTCAAGAACAGTTTTCAATGGAGTCAGATTAGGCATTTTGCAAGAACAGCTTTTTTATTGTGCTAATGGCCATCATGCCTCATCCTGGGGAGAGTGTGGATTACTTAGCCCAGAAAAAAAGAATTGATGTAAGATTAAATTACAATTATTGTGCCTTCTGGCCTCAGTTAACTTAAAAAAATTCCTGGTACATATGATTTCACTTTGAGTTTATAGAAAGTATGATTTAGCATGCAGACACAAGCCAGCTCTCTCAAATGGAAAGAAGAAACTTTAGTCTGATATATTATAATTTAGTAACTTAAATTGTTACGTATTTTTCCACTTATTCTATTAGAAGTAGTAGTACTCAAGAAAGGTGGAAGGGAAAAGACATCTACAAAAAATAATTGTACTATTACTTCTAAAGAACTTGCCTTTTTTTTCCCCAGTGCAGTTAGATCATAGAATCATTTAGGTTGGAAAAGACCCTTAAGATCAAGATGCTCAGTTCAAAAAAGTTGATTCAGTTGCCAACAAGAAAAGCTATGGGACCAAATTGCCATGGTCTGCAAATTTATTATGTATTTCTGCTAACCCTCTAGCTGCCTTCAGTGTTTCATCCATTCAAGGAAAATGTAATTTACAATCAATTTCAACAAATATCATATGCATTGAGGTTGGAGAACAAGCCATATTTCAATATTACTCATCGTGGAAGAGCTTCAAGTTCACCAGACCTTTCAAGTTGTTCAGCTTGTGGTGTTCTGGTTTTTTTGGTTTGGTTTTTTTCAGACTGTCTGCAGCCCAGCAGCTTGGTACTGTACCTGTGGGCACTTGCTCAGCTGCTTAGGGTGAGAGATGCAAGAGAGACTGAGGAGTCCCTGCCAGGACTTGCGAGACCACCTCACAACTATCAAGTGTAGAGCACTGGCCACAGCCTGGGACTGAGACCCTATTTCCTACTCAGAGCACAGGCAAGGGTAAGGACCAGAAGGATTTATATCAATCAACACCAAGGCTGCTAACCTTAGATTCAGGTGCTAGTTTGCACTTACTGAAGATCTAGTGTAAAAACACAGGATCCCTTAACACTTAACTCCCTGAGGTTTCTTACACAAGTATTCAGATATTCAGGTATGAGGGGAGTTTCTTCATAGGTACTCAGGATCTTTAAGGACAGGTAATGAGATTTTGATAACAATTGGTCTATTAGGTTTATTTTTAAATTAGAAAAGTATAGATTTTATTTCTACAAAAACAACTCTGAAAAACCAGTAGAATCTCATTAATCTTTTCATTTGTTTGAACGTTCAGATAGTAAATATTTGAATAGTGCTTCTAATTAGTTAACACAGTCATCTAGTCTTGCAAGTAGAACATATGGAAAAATTTTACTGAAGTTGAATGTTAATGGATGGAACTTAACAAGCAGTCATCTTCTAATCCTCCTATTTGACTAAACTGGAGTTTTACCACTTGCTTCAGAAAGAACATGTTTGGGCCAATTTTAAAATTCCTTGGCTATTAAGTACATAATAACTACCAGATTTGGACAAAGTTGCTGTCTCATTTTCAAGATGGTGTGATAGGTATCGATATTTTTAAATACTAATTAGAGTCACTCCCCTCTAACATGTTATAATAGGCACATTAAGTGGGATTGAATTGCTATTCAAACCACTAAAAGATGTTACAATTTGATCTTTTGAACCTCAGCTCAGCAGCCACGTGAATGGCATTGAAAAAATACACAGAATAAGCTCAGAGGCCCTTAAAAAAATGTGACTTCACAACCGTTAAATTACAAATGCAGGTTCCTCAGTGGAAGTATACTAACTTTAAAGGTAAAATATTAGTAGACTGACTTCAGCAACTTCATCTACGTTAGCAACTTCATTTTTTCTGCATATTTGGACCCTTATGTATTGCAAAATGTGTCTTAGAACTGAAAAGACATTTTCAGATGACATACAAATCACTTCCTCAATCAAAAGACCTTTTTCTCAAAAACTCATATAACATAATATTCCTCAGCATTCATAAAAAGACATATCTCTACTAATGAGGGAATTGATTCTCCTGCACTGCTTATGAGCAATGTTCTTGGCAAGTTTCAAACAGCACATTATCTGTAGATTTAATTTTTCATGGAAGGGTGTAATCAGCACTCCTCTTAAAGTATGTTTTTTCAATGGTAAGTGCTCCAAGCACAGTCAGACATTTTGCCTCCAGACAGGAAGGGTATGATTGTTAGAGCACCTGCAATTCCCTCAGCAGATTAGCTGCATCTCACTTGTTCTAGCAACCATAAATATTAACTCGTTACAAAAATAAAGCAGTTTGACAGAGCTGTGCATTTTTTGAACTGGTCTGTTATGTGCACTGTGCCTTGGACAGGGCTGACTGGACTCACTGCAATTCTTTTCAATGAAAGCTGTAAGGTGTCAGAAGAGATTATTATTGAATAGTGTGTAGAGGGACCTGTCCTGGAGAAGTTAGCACCAGCCTGAAATAGCTCTGCTATAGGTGTTAATATGGCATAATAGTTGGGTTTCAGGTTCTCAGATTAAACAAAACCTGGGCACCAGAGTTTTTTCCAAGACCTTTCTATAGGAGTGGTCTTTCTAGTGCTTCTTTTGAAAGCAAATCCCATTTCCCCATGACTTGTGGCTGTTAACACAAGCTCAGTGAGCTAAAGAAGGTCTTTCCCAAAGTCAGCTTTGTGACTGCTTCAGCTTGGTCCTCAGCCTCCTGGGGGACACACTGCCAGCACCTCACAAAACTGACTGCCATGCCCCTAACAACTGCTCAGCACTTTGGACAGCAAGAGAAAGGCACAGCTACAGTTAGGACAGGGCTACCTCTGAGCATGTCTTGTTCCATATTCACACATCTCAGACATCATTTGGGTTTGATCTTTCAAAAGGCCAGAACCCTCCACCCCATATACCTTCTGGTTGAAAACTCAGAGTATTTCTCTTCCTACTGTAATCCACTTTCAATCTCCCTAATTTGGGTATGTTAAGGCTGTGGGGTCATTTTCTCAGCTTCTGGGAATACAGACACTCATTCTCTGACCTTTTTTATCCTGTTAACTGGTATTTTCAAATGCAGGAATCTCTTCATGGTTTTCCTACTCACTTCTCCACAGTAAGCCCCAAAGACCTCCTGCTGAAGAATGCTTTTTGGTCTTTACATGCATTTCTTCCTTGTGTTGCCATGTGCATCTATCCATCCTCCTAAACATGTCTATTAACTGACAGGTAGCTGTTACAAGAACATCCCTTGGCTACATACATAAAAATCTGTAGTCTGGATACGGGACTGATGTTCTGACAGCACCACCTGAAGTCTTGACAGCTGCCACCAGCTTCTTTTGTACAGCTCCTTGGCACAACACTTTATTTCAGAGTGTTATCATTAGCATTAGTGTCTTATTTCACAATAAAAAACAAGCTGATTTTGTTTGCTTATCCACACTGCCTAGTGGCTAAAATGATTGTGTTTCCTTTTTTCTTTTCTAGCCACATCAGTGTTAACTAAAGCATAAATAAGGATTAATTTAGTAAAAGCACAACATTAAATAAGCTCATCGGGTGAGTAGACATCACACACTGAAATATGGGGAGCATAGAATTAAAACTAACACACAACCCATATGACCCATTTCACTTATCAGCAATGCAGCTTCCAAAGAGTATTCTTGGCTTTCAGATACCTAAGAAGCAGATTCTGATGAATAGATGAACACCAAGCAAGCAGAACAAACACTACTGTACTGCCAAGGTTAGCTGATAAAGAGCACTGTTGGTGAGCACTCCTGCTTAAAGTGTTTCATCATTGGATTTACACTGGAGTCTTTAAAGGGTAACTATCAGCATAATGCTGGTAGAACAACCTGATAATAAATGTAAATTCAGAACTCTTTGCAATTGCATCTGAAATCCCATAACTTAATTACAAATCTGGATTGTGGGTCATTTCCACCTGTAGCACTCAGGTTTTCTTTATGACCCTGAAAAATAGAAACATCTTTTACTTAAGAATGAAGTGCTTAAAAGACTATCCCTGCTTTTCTAGCCCCTTCAGTTTTGGCAGTCTGAATCATGAACTATAATACCCATAATTTCATCTATGGCAGGTGCTAAGCTAGACCCATAGGCGCTTTCCATTTGAAGTAAATTAAAAATAGCAGCGCCAGTACAGTGTAGTTACTGCAGGGTGTGGCTTCTGAAATATAAGATTATCTTCTGTCTTTGGAAGTTGAAATCTAAACTGCGTGCAGTTTCCAAAGTTCTGACTGTATTATACAGTTTTTAAATATAAATACGTGATTTTGAAGTAAGAATTCATACGAAAAAAATCCCACCAACAAAACTCCAGAGATCTGATAAACACAAATTTAAGAAAATGTGCCAGAGAAGAAATGTTTGTGTTGTGAGCATTTCAGCTATATATATATATAAAAAGTGATATTTTAAAAACAGCTACAGAGAGGATAATTCTAAACTAGTTCTTCTGAGATTTATTGTTCAAATTGTGAATAAGATTAGGGGCCCGTGTGAAAAGGAAAAATGCTAGATGGAGAACTGATAAAACACTTTCCCCATTACTAATCTGCAGAGCTCTACCATAAGATGTCTGTGGAAGATACCACAGAAGCATTCAAAATAACAGCATTTGTTTTGATACACAACATTATCAGTGTTTAGGGAATAGGTTAGGTAAATGAAGTTACTTTAGAAGATAAGTCAAGAGCTATAAAGACGTAGAAGGAAAATTTTCTTTATTGACAACTTGCTTGCATGACGCTTACATCTCCCCCTGAAGCATCCAGCGCTGACTACCACTGCAGATAGTGAAGACTTAGCTGGGATCTTGACTTCATCCAGTCCAATGCTGACACTCCTGAAGCCACATGCATTGTTGCATTCAACAAAAGCATCAGACTTCATTAAACATTTGTTTGTAACAGAAAATCTAAGAAACTGTCTTTGATAATTTAGAATAAACAGTTAAAGGTTTGTTTTTTGAAAACCCACCTTCGCGTTGCACCTATGTTTGCCCTTGATTTACTCCTATTCATACAGGACACTCAAGCTCAGAGATCTTATTTCTTTATGTCCTCCTCCATGAAAGCAGAAAGTAGTAATTGACCTGGTCCCATACTGAAAACACATTAAGATAGCTTTAAAATCTTTCCTTGCAAAAGAGAAGTTCCCTGAAAAACCAGGTGCTAGACTAGGTGGCAATCCCATAACTGCTGAGAGCTGAGAATAGGAAAAGAACAAGGCACACTACAGCCAGTGCCAGCTGTGACAATGTATTTTGGTTTACAGCTGTGAAAGTGTAGAGGTGTATGTTTGCTCCTCCCCATTTTAAAAGCATATACTGAGCTTTGCAGAAATGTCTCTACTAAGTCAAGAGCCAAATACCTGGCAAAGCAGGGACCACACAGTTTCCAGGGTACAGATCAAATGAAGGGTTTCCCCAAGCACTTATTTTTCACTTAGTGGATGCTCAAGATGACACCAAGAATCCAACCAAGTATTGAGTGAGAAGCAGACATCAGTGTTGAGCAATTGCTGAAAACAGATTACACTTGAAATCCAGACAACTTCAATTCAGGCTTTATTTCCAGCTGCAAAGCTCTGGCAGGGGGACACAGCTAGAGTTCAGCATTGACCAACTTTCCTGGGGATGCTGGACACATTAAATGGGGTGGACACACAACACGCACAAGCAGGCAGCCCTGGCTTCAACCTAGTGACAAAGATCCATGCAAAACTGAAGGGAATGGAAGTAGGGGGCATGAAATGAGACATCAGGGGCAAACCCTGCTTTCTTAGGGTACCACAACAGGCATTTGTAGCCCACAGGATCAATCTTAAAAGAATTAAAGCCAATTGCTCCTTGTTCCCAGGACAGCACCAGTTCTCCTGACCTAATCTACTGTTCATTCTCTAATCCTCCCCTTCTCAATCAGTGAAAAGAATTAGGAGCTACCCTTGAAAATGAGCCATTTATAAGAAGAGAAACCATTTTGTACAACCGATTTATACTTGTGATTTAGAAGAAGCTTTCCTTCCATCACACTTCAACCTCTCTAAAATAAAGTTACCAGGTGAAGTCCCTTTCAGCTGCCAAATAGGTTCTCAAAATATCATGCTAAATTACAGATGGAAAACTCTTGCTGAAGAAGGAACTGCTGCAGTCGTCATTCTTTATTCATATTTTATTCATTTTCAGACCTATTAGTACCCCTCATCTTTCACTTCCGTTCCTTCTTTTCACCTTATTACAATACTTCTGCTTTGTTAGATGTCTCTGAATGAAAAGCAAATCCAGTAGTCAGAATTAGAAGACAGATTCAGACCCTTGTGAGCAAAATGGGCAGTTTAAGCAACAGTTTGTCATTTGTTTTTTGAGCATTGACAGCTTTTTCCCCTCATCCTAGATAAAAGATTGCACTGAAGGAACCCAGCTCAGCCAGTTTTGCTTGTCTGTTTGGAAAGGATTTGGGGTGGCCTGGCCTCTGGAGGATGCCTTTTCACAGGAAGTGTTCAGCCCACCACAGTGCCCACTGTCTGAGAGACTGTCCTGGATGTCTCACACCAGATGCTCACAATGAATATGCCAAGCTTTTCCCCTCAGTTCCTCTGTGCCATCCCTACAAGTTAGCTGTGTCCTTTGCTCTCCCTTACCAGTTTCCCAGAAAAGCAGTTTTCAGCTTCTGTAGCCTTTAGAAAAACAAAACCTTCACAGATCCCCTATTCGGTAACCTGAAAAGTTTCAGGGAGCCAAGACAAAATCCCAAAAAACAAAAAAAAACCAAAAAACAACAACAACAACAACAAAAAATCCCCTCTCTAGTTTAAAAAGTAGGAAGACTTACTTACAAATGTTTGCTAATGAGTAAACAAAACCAGGAGAAAAAAGCAGGAGAAATTAAAAAAAAAAAAACCTCTGTAGGATTTAATGACCGAATGTCTATCTTGCCACCATCACTTTCCCCCGTCCCCACAAGATCATCTTGCCTCAATCAAACTAACCAGTTTGCAAATCTAATTTGAATTCTTGAAAGCAACTCTAATTTATCATGATCCTCTCTGAGGTCAAATCTATTCTGTATTATTTTTCAAAGTTTTCCAGCATGGTAAGTACTGTAGCTGCATAATAAAAGGAACACAATTCTTACTTTATGGAAAATTTCCTTGAAAAAGGAAACAGCTCTGCATTGCTGAAGTTATTATGAATTTCAGCTTTTATAATGCCCATTGGTGTGTTCATCAGTTTTCACAAAAGCCTTGTACTCCTTGCAACTGGCAGACATTCCTTTATATATATGAACACAAACATGCATATATATAAGGCTCAGAGAAGATGAATCAATTCAAAAGATGCCAAAATGCAGCAAACTTGAGAATTATATCTTCTTAATACCAGTGCTTTGCTAAAACCTATCTTTAAGTAGAACAGTAGTTGATGGACTTTGCAGGGCTATAGGATCGCTCAGGCATCTTAATTACTAAATATCAGTATCAGTTTCAAGTATGGCTGCTACATTGCTAAAAAAATTATTGTAATGCCCAGAAAATACAGCCAAAGTAGTGGCAGATGAGTTGAATGCATTTGGCTATACACAGGAAGCACAAATTTCAAATTGCAGATCTAGTTCTGTAAGGATGCTCTAACTCCCAAAGGATGGAGAATTCCCTGCAGACAGAGAAATTACATGCTATGGAGAAGCATCACATCTCGGATTTTGGCTGCAATCTTCTGAAAACCCTGAGTGAGGCAGTTCTAAATACCACTGAAATTAAATACACACAGATAATTTCATTTTCTTGAATAAGCAGCTGTGCAGTGCCACTAACCACAGAATAGTTAAGGTTGGTACAGACCACTAGAAGTCATCTAGTCCAATCTCTTCACTCAAACAGGATCCCCTAGAGCATGTTTTTCAGGATTGTGTCCAGACAACTTTTTATTGTCTCCATAGAAGGCAACTCCACAAACTCAAGTCAGTAGTGCTAAAACCTTGATACCATAATTGCTCCACAGTAAACACTTGGTTTCATTGGGGAGTTACTTCTATTTTTTTCACTGGTCCATTTTTAAACTTTTGACATAATATGGAACTCTAGGGACTCACAGAACTCAAAAAGGGGAAAAATAAGATACATTTATTTTGAGTAGATCACTGTAACAGCACTGCAGGATGTTGCAGGAAGAAAGGCAGTGCTTTGTTCTAACAGACATGACAGTAGTCGCTTCTCAATGGCAAAGGCAGTCTACTGGTCTTTCTAAGCACATGGGATGTCATTACACCCATCTTCATGCCACTGTGCATTACCCGCTCAAGGTCTTAGACCAGAGCTATTTTGAAATAAAGTTAGATTCAAGCTTGGTGACTGGATCTAAGCAGCACAGCAAAACTTTACTTTGCCAGGCAAGGTGCTACTCTTCAAACAGCTTTTATCTTGCAGTTTTTAAAGCTGCTTGCAATGTTAGACTGAATCCTGAGGGAGGCAGGCCAACAAGGAAAACACAGGCAAGATGCTTAAATACAAAACTCTGCACAATGTAGCCCACAGCTTACAACTGGTCTCATCTGTATTCAAAATAGCACCAGCACTGCCAGAGCCTGGTGCTTGACAAATGCTCGTTTCACAGTAGGCATGAACATCCACCAGGTATGTAGGTATGATCTTTTGCACCAGGCTTAAAAAATAGGCTGTGACCATCCAGCTCCCATAGGCACATATTCAGACACCTGTACACTGCGTTTCAGTCAAATATCTGCCTACCAAGTCCCAGTTTGGTAGGCTAACAACTGATGTGGAAACTTTCATTTCTAGAGGCTTTGGAAAACCTGGAACTGATTTATTCTCTGAGGTGTTGGGTGACTACAGGGCAGGCAAGCAGAACGGTCTTAGTGTCTAAGGCACAAGACTTGCTTTCAGTGGTGCCCCATAGCAAACTCAGCCCAGAGGTTAATGGATGAAGGACAACTAATGAAGGCCTGCACCAGTTTTTATACTACCTCTCAGGCTTTTAAGTTCAGCAGTCCTTCGTGGTTATGCTTTTCCCCAATCTTTTAAAAAGTTGGGAGTGCTTCAAATTTCTTCAACAGTAAAATGTGGAGCTCAAAGAAAAGAAATCCAACTGCAGTCCTCATTCTAACAGCCTGTAAGGGACATACTGAAAGCCCTCCAGGCAGTTTCCACACTACGTCCCAGAACTCAACTGTCAAAATCCAGGCTAGCTCACACAGACAGGTTTCCCTGTTGGCAAACAGGATGCTGAGGAAAGGGGAATGGTTTCCTAGCCAACAGGATTCACTAAGCCAATGTTTACCTGGTGTCTTTAGGACAATGTCATAGTCAGAGACAAATGCAGATGAGCTCTGTTCTCAAGATTTTCCCCAGTTTATTCAGTATACCCAAGACAACATACTCCACAAAAATAGAAACAGTCCATCCTCCCTAAAACTTATACCTCTCCCACCCCTCCCTCAAAGGAAAACATCAGAAAAGTGCCTTGAGTTAGGAAACCATTCCTGCTAGTGCTTGCCTTGCTCCTTGCTTGGGAGTATGGACACAGGCATCCATATGCTTTCCTGAACAGGGATGGTTTCTCTCAGCCAGGTGCCTCATCCTGCTGCTTTCTTCATGAGTGCCTTTGTTTTGTGTCTTTTCAGTTTGGACTAATAGTTCACTCAAACAGGCAAATTTTCCACATCGGATGAAAACAGTATCTTCTACATTACGGTTCCAAACTTGCTGCATAACCAGAATTCAACAGAAAGTACTGAAACAATGAATAAAATCTTAAGATCATTTTTGACACAACATTGTGGAACAAGCAATTCTAATCCCCTCCCCTAGTAACGAGAATGATGACTTATGTAACAAAATTATGAATCATTGATATCTTCTTGTACCACAGTATAATTATTCCTCAAAGCATCTCCCTGCATCTGATCATGGATATTTGGACACCTTTTGACACATCTAAAGGCAAATATATACCAAGAGATGATACCAAGAGATAAGCCTGTCTAATAAAATACTGCTTTTTACAATAGTCATGACAAGGGAATTATAGTCTGTTATTTTGTATTTGTTGACCAGAATGTCTTTTAACTACTAATTGTTTATTTAAAAAAAAAGATCCTCAATTTTAGAGATTCACAGAGGAAATAAGATTACTTGTTTTTCTGAAAAGAAAATTGCCCTGCAGATGTAGATGGTCATGCAACCAGTCTGGGGTGACAGCTGGTATTTAAATGGAAAATTAATTCTTCTCAGTCTGTCAAAGCAGGGACCTCATCTTCCAAAGGAAGTGCGAGATTGCTTAAGACCCTGCATACCATGAAGTCTCTGACAGGAAGAAGAAATGAGTGAGATGAAACTAGAAATCATCTTTGCAAGCCCTACTCCCACATGCTCTGGGGTGGGGGGTGTATGCTCTGCAGGTTAGCAGAGGAGTACCATTCATGTAAAAATGGTGACAGTCCAACAAATCCTAGGCAGACAGAGGCTAACTGACAACGAGAGCTCACACTCGCCCCAGAGCATACTTTCATTGCCTGCTTTTAAGCCCTGATGAGAGGATGAGGTTGGTCACAATCATGATTGCTCCCCACTGCGTGAATGCCAGTAAGTTACTTCACCCCAGAGCACTGCTCATCCCCTGCTACATCTCCCAGCTTGCTGTCAGGGGAGCTGCTCAGTCACAGGGTGCTCCTGCTGGGTGCATAGAAAAACCAAAACCATTGTGTGCACTCTTCTGTGCAGCCCATGTTCAGTTCCACTACCTGCCCCTGGCCAACAAGGACGACCTTACCCACAGCCCCTGCACAGCATAGCAGGACATCCCAGATTTAAATTTCTGACACCATCTGGAGAGGTCGTTCATGCTGTATGTACCAAAGAAAGATGGTCTATATGGAATTTCTTTTAATTCTTCGACCATATGTATTTGTGATACTATGCTCAGGTTCCTTACTTGAGGAATATTTTGACAGCCAAGTAAGTTTGTTTTGTTTCAGAAAGAATTCAAAGCAGAATTATTTTAAAAGATAATAAAGATAAGTGTTGGGCCAGCCTTCAGACAAAATACATCAGTTTGTTCTGTGTATTTCCAGGCAGAGTTCCATGCATTTTAAGAACTTCTCAAATAGGTATACGATCATCTTCAAATCATAAGCCTTTAAATTTCTGTAGGCCAGATAAACCCCTGCTACTGTAGTACCTGATGTTGCCCCTATCCTTCCACAGCCCCACAATATCAAAAAGCACTACCAACCAAATTAGAGATGAAAATAAGGTCCAGAGGAAATCAGGGCAATCCCTATGGCTGGACTACAGCCATCCTGAGACAAGTCCCACAGGAAGCACCTAGCAGAGCTGGGAAGGAAGCATTAGGCACACATATACTGATGCATATGTGCTAACACTATATTGCACCACCCCTCCCCTTTAGTGAAATATTCCATTTACTTTGTCTTCAGGCTCTGTGCTTTGCCACATGGGGATTTTCACCACGAAAGGAGCCTATGAGCATACATACACACATACAGGAGCCATGCAGGTGAACACAGACGATTTTAAAAGCCCACTAGGCAGAACATGGCTTTAACTTGTCAAAAGTCCACCATAGAGCATACTTCATGTTCCTGCCAAAATGATGATCTGGATGCAGATCAGGGGCTCTGACTGCAGATGTTAGGAGTGCACCATCCCTAACAGATGCATAATCTGATTAAATATGAAATGCAATGATATTGTCAAAACCCATTAATCACTCTTTCAAGACACATTAACGTAGGCCTAACTGACAGCTGTGATGATTTTAGTGTCTCTACAGGTACTGTTGCTCATCAAAGTTACCCATTGGGTCTTAAAGAAGAAAAGGTATCCAGCATGCAGAATATTCTTCAGTGCACACTACCTATATTGCTTTCATGAAAAGTGTTGGTATTACTTATATTCCTGCATCGTTCTCTAGATTATTATCTGATTTCTATGTACTCTTCCTAATCTGCACTTTGTGCAAAAATAGTGATAATTTGTCAAAAACACATGGAAATTAGAAACAAGCAGCAAGCATGGCAGGTCCATAAGAGAGGAGCACAGCAGTAAGAAGAATTCATAGGGCTACTGTGGCAAATGCGGTAGCCTCTCCTTTAGCAGAGGCACCTCAGCATCTAGCTTTTTGCCCTGGGAATGAAGCAGGCATTCATTCCTTTATTTTATCTCAGTGGATCCAAAAGAAACAGACCATGAATCTATGTCAATCCATGCAAACTTCCTTTATTCTGGCCTTCCATGCCTATGATTCATCTACCACTATAAACCATCCATTGCCAAAGTTATCTGCACATTTATGCACAATTAGAATTTATATTTACATCTGCTTTTAGCCTTGTTTTAGCTTCATTTGTTTGTTTCCAGCCTTGTTATAGGACTTTTTAGACCTTTGAAATAGTTACACTGAATTCAGTGTAGGAGAAACAGCACCTCCCTGGACCAGCAGACATTAGGAATGTCAACAGGAGATAGCATTTGGAAATAGTTGAGGGATCAGGTCCAACTGACTGGCACAGTAGGGGCATGGCCATTTACTTTAAGGGTTTGGCCATGACAAGCTGCCCAAGAGCAGTGGCTCGTTTACAGAACTAACTGTGTCTTGAGGAAAGGGCAATAAAGGCCAGTGTTTGTTCACAAAGCAAAACATTTTGGCAAATTTAATAGTAATAAAGTCTAGTAGCTATCATTACATTAGCATACCAGACTTCCCCAAGAAGATGATGACAAACAAAAAAAGCACAGAACAATAATACTACGAAGTGTCATCTCACAGAAAGAACTAATGTTCCATGACAGACAGTGGCTAGACATGGATATCTGCAGACATAAGGGGTTGAAAGTGGAGAGCAAAGTTGTTACCTCCTGGCCCACTGGAAATTTGTTTCCCAATCCTGTGCCAGAGGAAACATCTCTGTTTAATCTCCTGCAACGTCTTTTTATTGCATTAATTTGTCCAGTGACACTTTGAGCCCATAGAAGCTTTCTGCATGTCCAGTATCCTGTGGCAAGTACGTCAACAGCTTAACTACCCGATGCATGACAGATTATTATCTCCTTTAGCTCTCCCTTAACTTTTACCTACTAGCCACCTACTAGGTTACCACAATGCCTTGAAGCTCTAATGCTAGAAGATGCAACATCCTACTCTTACTTTTATTCACTATATAATTCATTACTATGTACCTGCCACATATCCAGTCATTTTAAAAACGTTTAGCCATTGCTCAGTTACAAAAACTACCCCATCGTTTTTGTTTCCCTTATTTCCACTGTACTTCTCTACTTCCTCCCACCTCAGCCATTTGCCAATCTTGGCCTCCATTCTGCAATTTACAGGATCAAATAGAGGATAAATTAGAAGCCTCAGAGTTTCAGAGGGGACCAAGATTGGCACAGCAGTCCATCCTGTATTGTTGATCAAAGGAATACTGTTTATATTGAAACTCTTCAAAGCAGGGATTTTTACTATGTATTTACACAGTACTTGTCTCAGCGGGACCTTGCCTTATCTAGGACCCAGGGGTGTTGTTCAAATAATATATAAAATAATTAATAAAATAGCTCAAATACGTAAAACAGTGCAAGATAGGCATTTAAGGAGAATAAACACTTGTGGTTGTGGGCTTTCAGGTATGCTAAAACAAACATCAAGGTGGTGATAAGTGAAGGAAAGGACACAAGCATATTTCAGAAAGTGGCATGAAAATTAGTTTTGTCATTGAGACGTTTCAGGTGAGCTGCACATAAATACATACACACACAACTGGCACACATACAGACAGTAGTATTTTTATAAAAAAACCATCTTTCTGTAAGACCATAGAGGCTTGAGAGAGGCAGTACTATACAGTGTCAGAAACAGGCTGAAGAGGCTTTTCTTAGCTTGACACTGATGCATTGACAAGTTAATGGGGACCAAGAACATCCACATTAGCCTTATGGATTTATGAGAGGATCACTAATGTGAAAACTAACAAACCCTGCCGTACAAAAGCTTAGCAATATTCTCTTTCTACTTAACTCATTGTAATCTAAGATTCTGTTTGCCTATATGATCAAAAAAACCATCTTGGACTGTGGTTCAAAACCACTATAGAAACTGCCACCTGACACACCACAGCCTGAAGAATTCTTACCACCACCTCCTCAGTAAACACCTCTAATGGTGTTCCACAAAAGCAGAACAGAAATGTGACAGAGCAGCTAGAAGCATAATAAAGTCACTGAATAAGAAAAAAATAGAATAGAAACACGGCATCCCAGAAAAATCAGGGATTTATATTTTTTTCTCAGAAAGGATCCATTTCTCAGCTACGGCCATGCATCATTGGAACTGTTCCTGTAGAGTTTTGTTTTCCAAGTTGGAATGCGCAAGGTGGAACTCCCCTGAACAGGTGCTTGCAGAAACTCACAGTAATGTCTGCTACTTCTAAGCAGAGGTTGATATCCTGAAAGGCACTGTGCATGAAGTTTTAATAAGAAATGCTGGCCCACAGGTGGAACTGAGAATGAGTTGTCTATGCATAGACAGTTGCTTAAATAATACATTTTAGTACCCATAAGTCCTCTTTTCCAGACCCTTCACCATCCTCACAGCCCTCCTTTGGATGCTCTCTAACAGCTCAATGTCTTTGTTATATTGTGGCACCCAGAGCTGCCCCCAGCACTCGAGGTGAGGCCACCCCAGTGCAGAGCAGAGTGGGACAATCCCCTCCCTTCCCTGGTTGTGCCTGATGTCCCCCAGGACAGGGTTGGCCCTCCTGGCTGCCAGGGCTCAGAGACTCACATTCAACTTGCCATGGACCAGACCCCCAGGCCCCTGTCTGTGGGACTGCATCCAAGTTATTAATGAAGGTGTTGAAGAGAACTGGGATGAGAATGGAACTCTGCAAAGCCCAACTAGTGACCAATCACCAGCCTAGTGTTACCCCTTTCACTCTAACCCTTTGTGCCTAACCATTATAAGCCATCTGTTACAATCAGTAAAGTTAGTACAGGAATTTGGGGCTTTCTGATCACGATCTCAAACCAACAGTCACTGTAATGGTAGAAGACTAACACTCTTTCAGACTCTGGATCATGCACTAACAATGCCATTTATTCGCATTTTTATTCAAAGCAGTTTTCAGTGATGGTTCAATATCAAGGAGCACTCAAACAGATGTATTCCCCCTCTCTATCTTCATGTTTCTTAAGAGCATAAAACGCTTCCACTGCATAAAGTAGAGATACAAACATAGGATACTAGAATACTGACTTTGTCCTCCTTCAGGCCACTGTAGTCTTGTAAAGGACTAGAAGAAAAGTCTTGCCTTGCTGTCACCTCTGTGAAGAGATCACCAGAAATAATATTTTATTGCAAAGTAAGGCATAACTCTATCACGGCTCAGGATAACGGCACTGTGAATAGCACAGCTTGAGAATGAGCCAAAGCATACTCCGAGACTGCCAGTCTTTTCTTAAGCATCCTTAACAGCCCAGATGTCTGAAGGAGAAGATCATGGTAAAGAAAATATATTGGAAAGCCAGCGATAACAGCATTTCCCACTGTTCCCTGTCATAGAATAGTCATTCCATTATGCTAGCAGCTCCTGAGTCATTCTCCAAGAGTGGAACCTGTGGAAGGTTGTTCTTCTTTTTCCATGTATTTACACACACAGTTCCAAGAACTGACATGTAACCATAATTCTTTAACATAGAGAAATCCAGGCTCCCAGTGTCCTTTGCAAAACACCAGCTTCTAAGAGGTTCAGCCTATGAACTGTAGCACTGGTATTCTGGCAGGGACCATCTCCTCATGGTACAGTAGTCACTATCCAGTTGACATATGACTGATTTTGAGTGACTCACCCAGTCAGGAGGTGACTCATTCCATGAGGACAGTGATTTAACTCTCTCTTGGACCTCAAAACTTAAAGCAAGCATTTAGCAGCTACATTCATCCTGAACACAACTAACAAGCTGAAAAAAATTCAGGAGCATGGGTACTTTGATTTTCATTCACCCTCCTGGAACTCAGCAGTCACTACTCAAACACCAAGGATCAAGGAATCCAAGGCATATACCAGTTAGCTTGTTTTCTTTTAGGGACAGTAAGTTCCCAAATAAAAAATCCAGAAGCTTCATGGAAGTGAAAAGTTTTATGCACTTGCAAACATTTATGATGCTGTTGCACAGGGAAAAGGGCTGGCAGAAGAGCAGGAAGCAATGTTACACTTAACAGATCAGTACTGGTTTGCACCTCAGCAAAAAATCTCTTCCACAGCAGGAGGTTGCTAAAAACTTCAGTAAGTTCAAGATAGAGCAATAAAAACAAGATGATATTTTCTTCTCACCAAGAGAAATACTGACAGGATCAAAGTATTAGGAAAACCTCTGCATCTTAGAGGAGAAAGAAAGAAAATCCAGCAACAGTTTGAAGCTAACCTGTTCATATAGCGAATCCCACTGGAAGTGTTTTTCTGGCCATTTTAAACTATGCAGCTGCTCTGGGAACAACTTCTAACAAGCTGAAGAGGAGGGAAGGTGCTGCTATTGTCACCTGGGCGCAGAACAGCTATTTCTCCATTGTGCCTTACTGAACCAGATTTTGGAATCTCACATTGACTGCCCATCAAGTTCTGAGGATTTAGGCTAACTTCTATGAAAGCAATTGATTGACTGGATTTGGACATACCTAAAACATTTCAGGGAATCTGTGTGACAGATGCACAGCATGAGAAAATTATTTTATTCTTATTCACCCCATATCAAGATGAATGCATGTAAGGTTTGTAACAGGAACTATCTTTCAAATATCAAATTTAACACATAACTGTCACAGAAAAACAAATAGCCCACACAGCATAATCTACTGCCATAGCTAAAATCTGCTTAAGAGCAGGGCAAGAGTTGGAACAAAATCTGTGCCAATTGTTGGCATTGGCAGAGTACAGTTCCTGGAATAACATTGCATAAGCAGGAGAATTACTCATAGAAGATAACATGGTCTGAATTTTTATTATTCTGGAATTTGCTGAAACACACAGCTTGGAGAGGAGAAGCCAGGCTGTTGATGTGTGTGACAATAGTTGGGAACGTTGTCTGTATTTCAGGGACAACATGCTGTCCCTTTCAATAGCATCAGCTCCATATCTCCACATAATCACTCTAGTTTAAAATTAGAACAGGAGTCTGTGGCCAGAGAGCTTTAAGACTTCTGCAGCACTTAAACAGTCAACATTTGGAAGAAAAAAATGGATCAGGTGGTCCATAGTGCATGCACTTTGCTAGCTGTCAGGAGGTTAATGGTGTGCCTCAAGCACAAGGCTAAATTAGGATGTGAACACCTTAATCTACAGTTGCAAATGCTGACAGCAATGGCACTTCATCAACTATTTTTGCAGTCTTATTTGCTGCATATCTCCCTGATTTCTCAAGCCTGTGCCACCAACCCTCCCTCATCTCCACATAAATTAGTTAAATGACCTCTTGTAGCCTGCTTGAAATGAAAATTGTCATCTGAAGGAGAAAATAGCTGTTCTAAATGTTTGCAGAGAATGGAGAGAGTGTTGAGGATTGCGAGCTTTTCTGCAATACAAAACCTTCAAAAAGTCATGCGCCAGAAATCAGTCTTATCTGATATTCAGAGCCAAGTAATGAATAATTTTCCCTAAAAAAAAAAAAAAAAGCAGATCCCTTCTTTATATTTGAATTTAACATTTTCAGGTCTGTAATGCCTTAAAAACCAATGGACATTGCTTAAAAAAAAAAATATTTTTGTAGCAGAGCTGAAATTTACATGTTTATTACATGTGCTTTACAACACAGACTGTGCCATACTGCTAAAACTGATGGATAAGAGGCGTCTGAGGAACCACCACAAATGCATTGACACTATGCTCTAAAAGCTTTGTTTCAGGAGTGCATTAAACAAAGCTGAATGATAGAGACAGCTTCAACTTTATACTGGCACTGTTTGAGGGGGAAGAGAGACACTGAAATCACAAAATAGAAATTAATATCTTGGCCACAAGTATAATATTAGCAATTCTCCAATTTGTTACATGTAACCATGAAAAGATTAATTTAAGGGCAGCAACAGAAACAATTCACAGTGAATTGATCTGGAAGTGAATTTTCTCCTCTAGGATAGCTGCCTCTGAAGACATGACATGAAGAAGTTTTACCTAAACAGAAAAGTTCATGATAATCTTATCACAGGTCCTATGGCCCATCAGGTAGGAGAAGGGGATATCACCTCACTTCACCTGTTCTTACAGAGTGACAGCAGAGAAATAGAGAGAAGGCTCTCAGTCAGGGTGCAAGAAATATAACACTGATAGTGAGGAAGATTATGATAAGACTTATGGCTAATACAGTATCTAAATATTTCCAATGCAGTGTATAATATTCTAAAGGGTTATATTATAAGCAGGTTTGGCTAGAAATGTACAGATTTGCAGTCTTTGGCCCTGCAGAAGTCACAATAACAAAGCATCTATGGAGCTACTTTAGAATTTTATCTCTGTGTGTGATTAATCTTAGAGTTTACTTTTATTCATCCATCCAAAAGTGAGTGCTCCTCATCTTCATGAGTGTTACCCATCTTTGGATGGGATGTGCCCTGCAAGCATCACTGTCAGGGAGGGGAATACAGCTGGAAGCTGCCTGCAACCTTGGAAGGCCAGTTTGCACAGTTATCCCAGTGTTCCAGGAGCATTTTACACCCTTTGGAAGGCTGATGTGTACCAAAGTCAACTGCAATCCCCACAGTCTCCCCATCTCTGCAATGCATTTATTGTCTGAGTATCCAGACAGCTCCTCCTGCAATTCCCACACAGTGTGCTTAGGACAATTACCACACAGTACTCTTATCCTGGGACAATTCACACTGCCCATCAGGGACAGCAAAGGGAGAGGGGGGTGTGAATATGTGGAGCAGGATACAAGAGAAGACCTGACCACCTTTCATTGCCTGCAGTCACAACAGTCAAGATGCCAGTGGCCTTCTCCATTTCCAGGGCACATATCTCCCCCCAACATCCAGTTCCTCAATAACTCTATCAGAATTTAGAACCCTAGGAAATTGCAAAACTCATTTGCTCCAGCAAGTTGCAGTATCTCCTTCTTGCTTCTCCTTCGTCTGCTTCCTCAGGAGGAAGGAAGGCTGTAGAGCAGGCAGCATGGGCAATGGAGAAATATAAAGGAACATGATTGCCCTGAAAATTCTCATATTCATCTTCTCATTGACCAGAACTCCCAGGTCCTTTCCACAGCACTGCTCTCCATCATCTCAGTCCCCAGTCTGTGCACACATGCAGAGTTGCGCCATCCCAGCAGAGAGTCCAGCACTTGCCCCTGTTAAATTTAATTTATACTTATGTATTGTGGAGTGTCCCTGGAATGCATTTATGCAATTCTATGCAAACTGTGTTAAATTTCATTGCTGGCTGAGTCATAAAACCAGAGACAATGGAGAAAGAAAAATACTCATGTACTCAGGGTCACCTTTGTTCAGAAAGGGCATTAATACAAGGTTGCTAAGCAAATACTTACAGTTATGTCTGAAGACTCCCTTCAAATAATGATTTTCTAGATTGAAATCAAATCAAACAAGAAGAAACAGTATTCTTGTCCTGAGATTTCAAGTATAGCAAGACCCAGCAAAGATTCAAGTGTCCTACAAGGGAAAATTTTCTAGTGTAAATTTAGAGTACTTCCTCCGAATACAATTCCCTGCTAAGATGTTCTTTTCTGCACACTTGCCACAGGGCTATTGCTAGCACTTTTTGCACTGAGATCCTTGGACTCATAGCAACTCAGTTCAGGTAGCCCTGGCCTCTGTATTCACTTGTTTTCAGTACAGCTTCATCAGCCAGAGAGGCAGTGTTCCCAGATTCCATGAAAGATTTGGAAGGGACTGTTCTGCACAGCCATCAAATCTGTTCTCTAGTTCTTACACACACCTCAGAGGGACTCATGGTTTGAAAGAATACAGACAGCAATTCCAGTGGTTTTCATCACTATCCCAGAGCCCTCAGAATCACTAATATCTCACTAGTTTCACAGAGATGCAGCAAAAGAGAGGTTTCAGAGAAGTAAAAGATTCATGTCAGCCTAAGCAGCAGAGAGTGCTTCATTGGATATATCCCACTGTAATGGTGAGGGGCTTATTTATTCAGAGCAGTAACCACTGGCAAACATCCCACAACAGGTTTGCTGAGTATTTTGCTGCCAGGGAAATTTTCATCTCTTTGGTGATTCCAGACCAGCAAGCAGAAGATGTAAGAAGATAACTTCCATTATTACAATAGAATGTTTTTTCATAGCAGTTGTTACCCCATTTGGAAAATACTGCTTGATATCCTGTAATCCCTCTGTATCTGTCATTTCAGTTTATTAGTTTCTCAAGTATATTCAAAGCTGTAAATGGAGAAACTGAGCTGTCTGTGTTTCAAATTGAAGAGGGGAGACAACTGACAAAATACCATGTAGCTGTTCCAGTTTAATAATCCCACACGGACAGATGATGCATCTACTATTCCTTTAGAAGCTTATTTCCCAAACTCAGTTATCATGCAGATGGTAAAACCTATTCTTCGAGGGTCAGGATTAAAGCCAACGGAAAGTACCATGTAATTCTTTGAGGAAAAATAGCTATTACTGCTACCTGGAAGGTAATATCTGTTTCCAGTACAAAACACCCTACATTTTATGACAGCTAACATTTTCCCAAACCTTCCTAAGCAGCTAAACTTTAAAAAATAATCTAATTTCAGACACTGCACAGAAGCAGCAAACAAGTAAAGGTCAATATAACCACAAATGCTTTCCATGCTATATAATCCAAATAAACAGATGCTCTTACACAAAGGGCATTACTTCTCCTTCAAATCCCAAGTGCCTCAGTATCCAAAGCAGGACTTGGACACCCAATCTGCCAAAACACAAAAGTGAATGAAGAATTTCTGCACATGCCAAAGCTCTCCCGGCACAAGAAACGAAACACCTTCCTCGCCCAGCCAAGGACAGGACTCAGCACAGGGGGAGTCATGCCTATATCCTGTGAAGGGCCCTGGCATTTTTACTCTAGCCAGAGAAGTGGACATATTCCCCAGGGCTCATTGACATTATGCATCACTCAAGCAACGAAACTGATCTAACAGCTGCACAAGATAAAAATGCAGACCCTTCTATGGCATCTCTCCAGCATGCCAGAACATATGTAAAAATTGGCTAATGGTCTAAAACCAGAAAAATATTATCCCAGTGTGTCTTAGAATAAGTTCATAATATTTATTACTTTGGAAATTATTAATTCATATAGATGGTGCACTTTTATTTTTACTGGGAAAAAAAGGCATTTATTTTAACCCTACCATTAAAATAACTTGTTAAACGCAGCAGCAGTGCATTGTTGAGGACAAATGAATTTAAACATGAGGCTGACTCTATAAAACATCAGAATCACCCTTCCAAAGCAAAAAATGCTTTAAGGACATTTAAGTCATTAAAAACAAAATTAGTCAGTGACTTAAAACATCTTCTCTTCGTCACAAAAAAATGCAGTTCTCTGGCTCAGCTGTATTTCCACTATTTATAAACCTGCAAAACAGGCAGAGGCCAAAGTTCCACTTTTTATTATTCCCCTCATCTACAGAACTGCCTAACGCTCAGTTTTACCTGAAGGAATTTGTAGACTTAAGAAGGTATGACCTGCTCGTCTGCTCATGGAAGCAAACTGTGATTATCAAAGAGATATCCATGGGGTATTCACCATTAAGAACTGAATTAACAAGGCATTCTGAATTTCCTCTGTAGAATTTTCTTTGAGGGAGGATTTAAGGGGTGCTCTGAACACAGTAGCTCAATAAATACATTGCAGTGTCATGGCAAACCTTCCAAAGCACATCCTGATCCACACATTGGCACAGTACCACACCAAGGCAGGCATGTAGCACTTGCCAGAAAAGAACAGTACAGTGCAAGACAAGGTCCTAAAGTTCCCCAAATCTGAACCTTGGCCAATCCATCCGGATAAAACAAACACAGCTTTGAGCAACAGACAATGGGAACCTCCACAGAGAAAACCAACAGGCATATTTGCCTCTTACCCTGTCCCAAGAAACTCAGCCTGGATCACAGTCCAGTACTTTGTCAAGTCTCAACAGGGAGAGGTGGAAGCATCAATGAGGGGTTTCCCTGACATCACAGCTGGAACACTCATTTCTACTATCAGGGAAAGTTTAGAGTCTGCTGGGGTGGAGGTGGGGGGATTGTTGGGGATTTTTGTACAATACAGATTTTACCCCAAAGCTAATACACTTCACACTGACCTTTTTGACTAGAAGGTATCGTGTTTTAAATCTAAATTCCCTGTAGAGAGATACACACTATCAATATCTTTGAGCAACTCACCATTGCAGACAGCAGGGAATTCTGCTCAGAAAAGAAATCAATGACATAACCAAGCCTATGGTTGTTGGGACTCTTTTATATATATTGCTTTATAGCTTTTAAATGAATGCTGACATTGATCCTCAGAAAAAATAATGAAAAATTAAATGAAAAGGAGAAAAAGATGACAAAATACTGCAGTCAAAAGGCTGGTAAGGCAATACGTATTGCACTGCTGGAATATCAAATGTAGAATCCTGAAAGTATCATAAAATAACTTTGTTGGAAGCCCAGCAGGTGTTTGTGGGATCTGTCTGCATACTTTAATAATTTATTGTAGAAACTGTCTTAAAAAATAGCGTAGGGTTACCACTATCAGAAGCAAAGGACTACAGAAGGCTAGCCAGACAGAAGATATTCAACATGTGAAATCCCTCAAGAACCTCTCCACTACTAAAGGAAAGGGACCAGATTTCCTAAATCCTTCAAATACATGGACAATCTTACCTATTCAGTGCAAAAAAAACTAGCCAAGCACAGAAGCTTTGCCAACATGCCAGTCCCAGAAGCTACAAAAAGAAAATCCAATTTTACTGGCTAAGAAGCTACCCCTACCTCTCCAAGCCTTAATGGAGTAGTGATTAATTGCACCAAAGTGGATCTGGCCCAGTCCTTTCAATGCAACACTATTGATTTACTCCTGCAGCACAAGTAGCCCACCAGATTTTGACATTGAAATATGATCTCCTTTAATGATGCCCTCTCTTAGTAATATTTTCCAGCTTTCTCTGTTATTCATTCTGGGATTTAGATTTAATTTGGATGCTGTTATGTTGTATATACTTTTATTGTGCTCTGTTTACAAAATGATTCTTACAATTAATTACAGTAATGAGATCATGGCTAAAAGACTTGCAGAATGCTGATTAGATAATTAATGACTGGTTGGGTTTTGTAGCATTTTATTGAATATATACTCCAGGTTGGTCTCTCCCCTTTCCTTTTTTGGTCTTTCTTGCCTGAGTTCTAATAGTAATTGAATAAATGATTAGTGGGAAAGTAGATTACATGAATCATATTTAACCCCTCGGCACTTAGACAGGAATCCAGAGTAATATAATGTGAGGAATATAAGAAATCAATTTCTTTCGTATTTTCATTGTAGTAATTACAGGCTGAAAATAGTTTTAAATCAGACATTAGTTCAAAATAGTCAAATAGGCAGGACTTGACATAAGGAGTCTCTCTGTAGAAGCAAGTGATGTTAAAATAGTTGCCTACCAGCGAGAACAGGGCTGATCATCCTGAAAAGGGGCTGGCCAGGACACTCAAACTTGACCACTCAAACTAGTGTGGCCAAATTTACAGTCAAATGGCTGACCATGGGAAAAGTATTATTTTTCTGGACCTGGAATAGAAAGAAAAGATCAGGTCACCCTTCCCCTACTCTCAGTAACCTCCCGTGAAACCTTCAGCCATGTCAAAGGCCCATTGCTCTTCAGGGCCAAGACATACCACAGGCAATAACACTACTGCCATGAACTGGAAAATGAAGTGGTGCAGATTCCAGACCAATCAAAATCACACATCTAAACCCCATTGACTCAATCAGGTTTGCTTTCAAAAGACTAGATTGACTAAAGGCACAGAAGTGATCATTTAGTCTGTGCATATATTATGATACAGTCCAATTAAGATAGCTCCCATCAACTTCAACCTCAACACAAGAGTCAGACACACAGATTGTCACCCTGATTTTTCAGCCTTCTAATGTTTACATTCTTGGACTGGAGTTTCTTGCACGTTGTAACATAAATGAAGTGGATTGTTTTCACATTCTTCTCTGTGATGGACTTCTGGCTTGACCAGTGGAGTCAGAGAAGTGTCAACCTTGTCCCCCAATCGCTAGTCAAAGTCCAGACCCTATTTAAACCCTAAACCCAAAATAAACTTCCTTCTTGTCTCACAAGTGGACAGTGTGAGTGTCCTTCTTTGGTGCCTGTCAGGCAACAACAGATCTCCAACAGGAATATAAAAAATGAGGAACCTGTATCCAGGCCAGCAAAGTAAAAGTACTCCCAGCTGTCTTGTCTTGATCAAGCCCCAGAGAGAGTCCACTTCACATCTTGCTACCCTTGAGACCTCATAGCAAAACCAGCCTGTATTTAGATAATTGGGCAAATTTCATTTGTAAAAATTAGCCAAAGGAAAGGGGCTGAGCAGCCTTAACTACTATCTTCTTGAAGAAGTAGAGCACGCTTTCCCAGTTATTTGGTTTGTTTCTTTTTTCAAGTCTCAAATTTTTAATTAAAAAGGGTTTTTTCAGAGTTTTGTTGAAGTGTTTAGGTTTTCTTGAATACCTGAAAGGAATGAGCAAGAAAAACTATTGCAGTTTACTTTCAGCTTCTAATGTTGCCAACCAGATGAAATACAGAATAAGTCATCATGAGAGACTGATAAGTTACATTTATTCATGGGGGAAATGGTCTAAAATAAAAGTTATCTTGTCAGAGAAGGAATTGTGGTAGTTCCTGAATATTCTGTAGAAAAAAAAATCAAGCCATGATTAATCTCCACCTGTCCCACAATGTCCCACATGTGATTTTTAATGCCAATAAACTCACATAGCATTCCCAGCAAAACACAAGACCAGACACAACATTTGAACTTGGTCCTGCAATTGCAGAGAGTTCCAACAAGCCCAAGGGCCGGGTCCTGCCCTTTGGCCACAACAGTCCCAAGCAGCACTATAGGCTGGGGTAAGAGTGGCTGAAAAGCTGCCTGGCAGAAAAGGACCTGGGGGGGCTGGTCAACAGCAGCTGAACACGAGCCAGCTGTGCCCAGGTGGCCAAGAAGGCCACTGGCACCCTGGCCTGGATCAGCAATAGTGTGGCCAGGAGGAGCAGGGCAGTGACTGTCCCCCTGCTCTTCAGCACTGGTGATGCCACACCTCGAATGCTGTGTTCAGTTCTGGGCCCCTCATAACAAGAAGGACATTGAGGTGCAGAATTTATCCAGAGAAGGGCAATGGAGCCCGGGAAGGGTCTGGATCATAAGTCTGATGAGGAACAGCTGAGAGACGTGGGGTTACTTAGCCTGAAGAGAAGGCGGCTCAGAGGGACTTTCTCATTCTCTACAACTATCTGAAAGCAGCTTGTAGAAAGATGTGGTCAGCCTCTTCTCACCAGTACAAAAGAAGGTAGGACAAGAGGAAATGGTCTCAAGTTGCATCAGTGAAGGTTTAGACTGGCTATTAGGGAAAAATTTTTCAAGGAAAGGGTGGTCAGGCTGCCATGGGAAGCAGTGAAATCACAATCTCTAGTCACAAAAGTGTGGATGTGGCATTTAGGGACAAGGTTTAGTGGTGGACTCAGCCGTGCTAATGTTAATGATTGGACTCCATTTTAGAGGTCTTTTCCAGACTCAACTGTTGCCCTCACTTTTCTAGCTCGTGAATGTTTGGACTTGCAGTCCAGGTTTTTCTCACGCAGCTGAACATAAACTATGTATATTTTTAGAGATGTTTTCATATTTCTCCTCTGAGAGGAGAATTGATTGATGGTGGTATCCACCATCCAGGTTGAAGAGGTGGTGACCTAAATGACCAATCTCTTGCCTTTGTAAAAACTGTATTTATGGAGTTGGACTGTTGATAACTCGCACACACACACTCACACACACACACGTAGGAGAACACAGAGAACAAGAATGTAGAATAAAGTATTAGCTTTCCCTTCATATGCTGCTGCCTGCCTCGTTTCTTCTGCGGGTCCGATCCTCCTACACATGGACCCGAGTGTGGCATCCTGCTACACTCAACAACTCTGTGATTATTCCACTACTGAATCAAACCACCAGATCACAGCATATGCCATGCCAACCTATTTTGAATACATTCTCACACTGATTTAATGAACAAAGGTGAAATATCCTGTCTCCATATATCACCAAAGACACAGGCCTCCACAGATAAATTTCTACAAGACAGACCTATGCACTGATGGATGAACAGATTAAGCTACCAAATGCCCAAGGCACGTAACTTTCTCATAGTCCTCCTGTATTTCTTCAGTTGTCAGCTCAGTAGCTTTCCAATGAAGCATAGATGTCTTACAATTCATTTCCAGAAGAGAAATAAAATAGTAGGAGAAAAGTCAGCATGATTTCTCTCCAGCCAGATCAAAAAGAAACATTACCAAGTGGCTAGGAGAACCATACATTTGAGGGAAGTTACACATTGCACACAATTTTTTTTCCACACAGCATGATTACAGATAATTAGCATACATGATTGCTAAGAACACAATTAAGTCCCTGGATAGAACCGGACTTTGCATGAATCCAATTCAAATCCGAGGGTATGTGGGTCACAATCTGTTCTGATTATAGCATATGTTATAGATGCTTCTAATACATTTAAGATGAGGAACAGGATCACTACTAAACAACTACAAGCTTTTTCATGAGCTACTGAAGCTGGATGTCTTGGAGTAAAATCAAAGTCTAGCAACATTGCTGGTTTGGTGAGAATAGTTATGAACAAAGTTGCTCAAGATGCTTTTTGTTATCCCACATACAGCACCTAACACCTGATGAGTCATTGCCTGAAGATGTTAAGGGATTCATCTACCTTGAATGAGAAAAATTATACAAAGGATTTGATTTATAACTGTCTTGCAGTTACACAACAGTCTGTGGCAGGCTGCTGGCAGCTTGCCTGCACTCTAACCACATTTATCTCGTACTCCTGCATAGTAGCTTTTGCATACAAGATTTGAATGTCTTCTACAGTTCCCACCTAAGTACTAGACTCTTGCACTCATCTTAACTCACCTTCTATGACCAAGGTCTGAATGAACTGCACAGCAAGCCAGAATTGCATTTAAGAAGGGTTTTTTTTGAAGTTTCTGGATACTCTGGATACTGCTTTTGTAGAACACCTGCTTGCAAACTACCAGAGAAGCTATCATAGAAGAGGACTCTGTGTCTGGCCCTTCATTCATACAATGACATTCAAAGAGGTCCATTGCTCCAGCATGGGTCCCTTCCATGGGATGCAATTCTTCAAGAACAGGCTGCTCTGGCATGACTCTTCTGCAGGGTCGCCAGTCCTGACAGCAAACCTGCTCCAGTGTGGGGTCCTCTTGCCACAGAGCCACAGCTCCTGCCAAGGAGGCTGCTCCAGCATGGCCTTCCAGTGGGGTAACAATCTCCTTTGGGCATCCACCTGCTCCACTGTGGACCTCCAGGGGCACAGCTGCCTCACCAGTGTCTTCCCCTTGGGCTGCAGGAGAATCTGGTGCCCAGAGCACCTCCTGCCCCTTCTTCTTCATTGACCTGTATGTCTGCAGGGCTGTTCCTCTCACGTGTTCTCACTGCTCTCTGGCTGCTTTTGCTGTTGCACAGCTATTTCCCCCCATTCTCAACTCTGTTATCCCAGAGATGCTATCACTGGCACTGATGGGCTTGGCCTTGGCCAGCAGTGGCTCCATCTTGGAGCTCTATCAAACATGGGGGAAGCTGACACCCCCTTATCACAGAAGCCACCCCTGTAGCCTCCTCTACTACACAATCCAAGCCACCTCCCAACTCTGAAACAGCCTGCTGGCTAAACCAAAGGCCAGTCACTTGCTGTAATTATAAACCCAGTTTCCTGCACTCTGGATGTCCCTGAACTGCCTACCGCAGCACACATGATCCAGGCTTCCTGTTGTAAGTAAAGCTCAAAATAACTTTTAGCTCACCATATCTAGAATTCCAAATAGACAAAAAAGAAGTCCATTTAATTAAACCAGGAAGAAGATATGCTGGCTTTGGTTTAAGTCATATACTTCACTACAAGCAGTTTCAGTCAGTCTCCATTTTGGAAAACACCATGGGTATTTGGGTCAACCATTCACCAATTAATTAGAATAAGAGTGTCAATCCAACAACTTCTCAAATGAATGTTCATGTCAGGCAAACCTCCTAAGCCAAGGCCAACCTCTCCACTTCACTGAGAAGTATATTGTACAGTTAACCACTAGCACTGCAATTTCCCTCAGGTTGGAGTATATAGTTTGGGGAAAACCCATGAGCATTCTCACCATCTGAGATGAAAGCTGCTGAATATTTTGCCCTGAAGCCAGACTGCAAAGTGCTACAGAAGCAAGAGAAAAATCAGAAACTTGACAGGAGAAAATACTTGCAGCTAGTTCTTTTAAAAAGAGTCCTGCACATCACAGACATCATGATAGCAACTTCTGTTCTTCTTAGTCATAAAACAGGGAAACCAATACTACTTAAATATTCATCCCACTTCCACAAAGTAGTTGAAAACACCTATCATAGCTGGACTATACACCAACCTCAATCACACTACTACTTTACTACCTGCTCCCTCCCTAGTTGCAGTCACACCACTTTGGTCCCTCAAAGGACAGTTAAATATAACATAAAAGCAGATGAAGTAGAGCCAAACAGTCATATGAAACTGAAAAGCAGGACTTCAGTTGAAGGTTGCAATTTCCCAACCACATATGCCAAGTGGATGCACCGAGTTCACTTAACAAATATCACCTGATGATTTTTTTATTATTTATTTACTAGACATCTGAGATGGAAATCCTACTCCTTTGCCCTTTTATACACTCAGGTCTAAATAGAAGATATTGACTTAGGTGGTCGTTTACATTAGAACTCAGACTTCACATTCATAGGCTGTGAGCCATTTCCATGGTCTGTGCCATGCCTGATGTGATGACCTAACTCCCAAATCGGTATTTCTTACTTTGATTAATAAGATACATGGTGGACCTTAGCAGTACACTACTGGAATTAAATGCTTATTTTTTAATTATTTGCCTGTTGACATACCACATTTATACTACTAGATACAACATCAGCATGAGGAAGAAAAAAATCTTGAAGCCCTAGGACCAGTACAAAATTATGAGACCATAAAAATCAGCTGGCTATTACAGCTATATGCTAAAGGAATATTATTCAGTCTTTTTTTTTTTATTATTAGAGTAGCTTCCATAAAAGAGAATTTTTTCAGATATTAATTACTAATTTAAGAAATACTATGGAACCACTTTTAACAAGGAAAGTAAAATTGTCAAAGGAAAACCCAGGCATGAGTTCAGTTTCTTAAAGCTAAACCTGTGAAGTGGTTGAGTTTTACAGCATGAACAAGCACTTCCAAAGAAGTGAAACTTTCCTCAGATGCTGCACATTACACAGACAAAGGCACTAAAAACCACTTTTAAGATGTCCAATGTAGCTTCTATTCGTTACTGTTTTAAAACCTTCAGGTAGACCCATACTTGTATTTTGCAAGTTTCAGAGAAGTTTCCCATTTGGGAAGCCTTAATTTCAATTCTTGACTCAACAGCCAAAGAGACAATAATTCTTCAGAAGTGCATGACAGTTGCTTTCTGTGTTCTTTTGTCTCATTTAACATGAATATGTATAGTTAAGCAGAAAGAATCCATCCTTACTACCCTACAATCCACATATATCCTTTTTACCACTGGTGAGACAAATAGATTCATAAACCCACATTTGGCTAAGAAAAGGTTTTCCCTGCTGGGGAATCATAAGCCCTGTCCTTCCTACATACATACCACTCATCCTCCTCATCCAGAAGCGTATAACTCATGGAGCAGTTTAAGGCATCTACCAACTATTGTTAGCAGAGCACAAGTCCTTAGGGATCCTAGCAAGAAAGCACCTTATCACACACACCACATAAAGTGAGCAAGGAATCAATCACTAGAGACTTTGTCAAATGCCTCTGTACACATCTAGATGGAGAACTGGGTATAAACAGATCAAAACCAAAATGAAATTAAGTGAAAGGGTTAAGTGTTATTGAAAAAGCTTACAGAAACAGCACACTAGTAGCAAAAAGAAGGTGAGAAACCATTTCCACAATTTTGTCTAGGAAAGAGCATATATGGTGGCAGCCCTTGCTTTACACACAATAAACCCCAGGAAAGTGAAAGTTGATATATGGACCATCAAAGATCTAAACAGTCCTTTCAGGCTCATAGGTATGACCACATGCATCTTGAGACTTCTTAGTTATGCTGTTAAAACACCAGCTCACAAACAGAGCGTGAATGAAGTCCCTAGGTTGCATCATAATACGATAAACAGCATGAATCACATCTCTGGAACTTTACAGGAACAAAAATATACATCAATTAAGTTAATCATATCAAACATTATCAACTGACCGCATTACTTCTGCACTCACCAAAAATCAAGTCTCTTTCCTGTGGTTTCTTGCACATACGTCAGTTTATGCACCTGAGCCATCACCAATACATCTATAAAATTCTTCTCAGCATGAAGTTCTGCATACGCTGAAGTAGAGAAACAAACCTTGATCAATATATTAGCAGCTCTGGATAGATGCTCCCTGCATTGAGCAGGCACAGCAGGCACAGCTTTCACTGGTATCTAGCAGGCAAAGCTTAACTAACAATTACGGTAACAGACTGCCTAAGGAAGACACAAAGTTTTAACTAATTTTCTGAAACAGCAATTGTTGCAGGGGGTCCCAGCAGCCACCCTCTCCCCCTCTACTGTCCCAGGGGGGAAAAAAAAAGCCTGTTACTTATTAGAAAAACACATATATAGGAAAAAGAGGGCCTTAAGGAGAAAAAGCTACTGTGCTACTTCTCAAGAATAAACTGAATAGAGAAAAAACATCTCTACTTACTAGAATACGAAAAAAAAGTTTCTTCAGCTCCCAAAGCTGAGAACCCTTATTCTCCACTTTATGCTTTAAACGTGCTCTAGAGTATCAGAGCTCACCTACACAGGTGAGAAGCCCCAAGCTACTAATAAGTAACAGCTGCTTATGCAGAAAGCCTAATTATTTTGTTGACAAAAAAATAAACCAAAGGGCTTATTAACACCATTGCCACCAACCACAGACCTCTTGTTAAGATCTCCCTACTGCCTAAAACCATAAAATAGATAAGATGGCATCTACTATTTGTTGTTTGGGTGCATGTTGGAGGCTCTTGCTCATTCCTTGCAAGAGAGTAGTAGAGTAGAAAGTGATTGGTTGCTATTTTTTTAATTTAATGTTGGGGTAGGTTGCATTTGTTAGCTTTTTCAGTGTATGGAAGGAAAGTGCTGTTTTAAATTCAAGTCTGAGTTCCATCAACAACAGGATTTCAGCACTTTGATTTTATTCCTTTTGTTTCATTTACCTTGTATTAGTCCATAAGGCAGAAGACTGAAGCTGTTCACCGTTTCTTGTGGAAAAGGCATTGTAGGCATATGGTTCATGTAGTACTGTAGTGTCACAGATGCAACCCAAAGGTATGTTATGTTATTAACTGATATTAGCTTTTGATTATATAGGAAAAGAAGCTACTTTTAATTATGGGTTATATATAATACGTGTAATTCTTCTAGTGGTTTTAATTACCTTTTTTTAACTTCTTGCTTATACCTCCAACAGGCTTATAGAAGTCATTAATGGCTTATTCAACATTTAAAGTGAAATTATTTTCAGAGGACAGAGTGTTTGCTTAAAATGAAAGTAAAAGCTGTCAAAACTTGTTCTCAAACTTAATCTCTGAAATATCTCAGTTGCTTTAACATTTCCCTTTACAATTCTAGTTTTCTAATTAAGAGTATTACAGAATATATTAATTGAAATTTTAATGAAGGTTGATATTTTCCCATATAGGGAAATCAATGGACAAGGAAAAAAATGTTCTAAAACTCGGCTTTATCCGCTAGACTGTTATTTTTAAAAACATAATTTTAATAATTTTCTTGAGGGTCTTAATTTTATTTTAGTCTAGATTCTAGTCTTAATGGTATTTTAAATTACTTGGAAGAATTAATGATAATTAACTAGTGAAAAATTTTAGTACTATTTTAACATTCTGAAAGGATCAGTCTGAGTATCACCAGATCCAGGTAAGACACAGACAAAAATTTTGTACAAAAATCAGGACTTTTTTTAATTACATTTGTGATTGCAAAGAGCACTAGAGGAGGTTTAAGTTCAACTAACAGCTTCCTGGTCTATAACACGTTTGCAGTTCACGTGTCACTAAATTTCAGGTTTGACCAGAGTCATAGTGATGCCAAGAGAATTTTTTACCTTTTATTTTATATACCTTTTATGTATTCTTAGTACTCCTAGCATGCACACTCATAATTCCTTAAGTCTCATAACTTAGCATAGTCCTAGTATTCTGTTAGGCCAGGAGACCAAACATCCTAGAGGCCTTGTAGTTGGAGGCTAGAAAACCCTAGGCTATCTTGGGACACCAAGGTCCTCTCTAGACCATATCCTCTAAACTAGAGATTTGGCCCATCCGGGGGGAACTCCTGGGGATGGGAGGATATCTTGCTCTTTATTCAAGCCTCTCATGGGGGCATCCTTGTTAGATATGCTAATTTGTAAGGTCTATAAGTTGTATACATGATCTATCGTGTGGGTGCGTTTCGACGCGTTCTACCCTGGCGGAATGGTGCGCCATAAGGAGCCTTATTAAAATACCAAGGGAAAAACCCTTATCCCTTAACCATACCTGGCTTTCAATTTTTAAGACCAGGAAAAGGCATCAATAGACCACAAGAGGTTTTCAATAGCTAGTGATACATGTGCTTTTGTATTTACAATATTTCTGATTCTTTGATGTTTTCATATTAAATAGGACTTTTTTTGAATCCAAAAGGGAGAAGGACTGAAACTGTTTGGCAGCTCATGGTTGACTCCCTTGTACTTGAATGAGACTCACAATTTTGCTAGCCTAAAAATTATGATGCTTTTCCACATTCTGTTACTTTAACCTGGTATGCCTGTGCAATGTGCTTTCCAGTTTGCTGGCAACCCATCTTGCTCAGAGTAGTTGTAAACAGTGATGCTGGTATTTTTATTGGCTAATTTTACAAGCTGGCATCTGCTGTCAGCAGCTTCATGTAAACACTCTCCTGCCACAGCATCTGTTCTGCTGCATATTGCCCTTACCTTGGCACTTGCATGGAGCTGGGGAGGGAGTGATCAAGCTCTCTTCTGAAAGGAGGTATGTGGTGGGAAACAGGAGCTGAGTAAGACTTTCTCCTGGGATAGAGTTTCTAGAAACAGACTACTTGAGTCAATACAAGGACACTGTTTTCTAAATGGCTTTGAAACCTCCGCTTAGAGTCCAGCTCTGCTCAGCATGTGAGCAAGCACACACTTTCCTAGTATGAGGCCAGGAAATATGACAGCTATCAGAACAGTGCATTTCTGTACTGAATGGAAGATGAAGCTTTTTGTGAATAAAACTTTACTGAGATGACATGACTGAATTGCTAGCTGAATGCAATTAAGCTAAGACTGATCTTGTGGAACTCAGCTATAACCTAGTGGGTATGAGTATCAGGAGAGAACAGATCCCAGTGAAAGCAGGGACTCTTGTGCAAGGAGCTGGATATATACATAGAGACAAACCTTTGTTCTCAATGGAGACAATAGAAGATACTATGACCTGCAGTTTGTCAATAGATTCTCAAGCTATCTAGTTATACAGATGTAGATTCTAAGACCAAGACAAATCAGTGGCAATGCTACAGAAAGTCCAGCTTGCTTTGGTCTCAGGACAAAGAAGAGACCCTGGTAAAAGCTGAATAGCTGTATGCAATACAGTATGTTATGACGTAGTACCATGTTAAGTGACCTCAGGCATCTTTTACTGTTTTTCTATTGTAAACACAGTTCCTTTTTTGGTTTTTGTTTTTTTTTTTTTTTTTTTTTTTTTTTTTTTTTTTTTTTTTTTTTTTTGTGCTTGTCACCGTTAGCTTTTTTTTCCCAGCAGAGTACTAAGGGATGATTCAGACAGAGGTGCTAGAGAAAGAAATTAAGGAATCAGCGTTGAATTATTTTGAGGTGTTGAGAGCTTTTGGGTTTAGAAGTTCATGTAAGGTCTTGAATCAGTCCTAGGAAAAAGGTCAGTTGCAGAATGGAGAGAGCTGTATTGATGTATAAATGCAGCCTAGGAAGTAGGAGTCTTTTCTCCTATGTTCAACAGTGCCCAAGTGAGATCTTATGGCTGGTATAGCTCTCCTGCTCCACTCAGTGTGTTTTTCTGCCTCCAGGGTTTGTGGAGAGGTAAAACCCAAATACTGAAAAAGTAGCTACTAATCTAAAAATAAACTAAGCCTGTTCCATTCTCCTGGAGGTGTGGGCTTACCTGCAGCAGCCTCTTCTGTGTGACACAATGTGAATGTGCTCTCACCTTCTGGATTGGAGGCTAGCTCAGACACAGAGTACGCACCCAATGCAGACGTGCCCAATTCCTGGGGTGGTGGTTGTGAAAAGAGTTAATGGGATGGAGTTTGCTGTAAACAAAACGGGGAGAGCCTGGTAGAGAGGAAATTAATATGCAACACCCGCCAGCAACAAAGCAGAACAGAGCAGAGGTTTAGATGCTACACTGTGCACAGAATTTTAGTATATACTCAGCCTTTGTGCAGATGCTTGTGCTGGCCAGGGGATAATGACTGGTGCAAATCCCTGTAGTTCTGAGATGCCCCTATTTTCTGTATAATTGTCATTTGGCTAGGGGGACTTGACCAGAAAGGAGGGGCTGTGGATTTGATGCTTCCCTCAAAACACAGAAGAAGCTTATTTAGTATTGAAATGTTTGGAATCATTCTATTTGACTTGGTTCAGAAACATGAAACATAAATGGTCAACTAGTTAGGTTAACGTGACAGAGAGGTAGATTTGCATCTTCTCCTGACTGGACTCTTCTCTTTCCCATAAATGCTTATTTATCTTTCTGTTCTGTGGACAGAGTCATGTTTGTCACTTGAAATATGACAAGCCAACTTATCATACTTAAACACAACTTGCTTGTTAGTGTCAGAAGTGTTTCTGAGCAGAAGCAGCAAGAAGCCCCTAAAGATACAATGGTTTTTTTGAAATTTAATGTTATATTGAGATGTGTAAAGGGATCTGGATACTGTGAATACAAAATGGAAGTGAATATACTGGTTCTTGATTTAACCTCTTTAAATTCACTGATCGTGCAAAGGACAATGTGTGTCTGAGATGGGATATGTTGTGAGATGGCTTTTGCTCAGTGAGTAGTTCTTGGCTATGGATAAGGCATTGACCTCACTAGGGGTGAGTTCTCAGTAAATCTTTATGTAAATGGCCTGATACTGTCTCCTGCTCACTTCCTTATGTCAAAAGACTCCACTGTCTAAGGGAGCTATGCAATCAGTGCATCTGTAGCTGTTTTATTAAAGTTTAAATGTTTATACCAGGCTCAGTATTTCCTGACGTAAATGTCTTTGGGTGACTATGGCACTCTGGGTAAAATGTTTATTAAGTACCCTAGACCAGAGACCCATTATAAATTCACATTACAAAGTATTGTGCTCTAGGCTATAGCTGTAATCTGATTGCCACTCCTTTCTCAGCTTGCTGTGCATGTGTCCCATCTTCTTCACCTCCTTATTGAATGAAATTGTAATCACTTACTCTTCTGTTTAGCTGGGGGCAGAATTAGAGGCAGAAAATGGAGGCAGCCAGAAGTGTCTGGGGCCACAGAGAAGCTCTGGAGATTGAGCAAAGATGCCACAGCCCAGATCTCACAAGAGACAGAAAGGGGAGTAATGTTTAGAGAGCAAGGAGAAGTGACTATAAAAGAGAAATAACAGGAAATAAGCTGCCAGTTCTCATTTTTAGGCATGTCATGATGCATGGTGTATTTACACCTCAGTACTGTCCAGTAATACCTCAGTGAAATCTGTGAGGAATACAAACATTGTCTGAGCACGCAGAGATGATGTGAGAAAAGCCAGTGTCCTACTGGAATTGGATCTAGCAAGGGATATCAGAGGTCATGAGAAGGGCTGGCTTCTATAAGGAGCTGAGTGACAAGTAGGGATGGAAAATGGTTATCTTGAAAGGCAGTCCTTCTTGAAAGGAGGCAAAGGGTGTGTTGCAAGGGAAGTGTGTACTCAGAAGAAGAGGGAGGTGAATTGAGGCACACCAGTGATTGCAAGCATTGGATTTGACTTGTCAGGCTACTGCTTAGAATCACAGAATATCCTGAGTTGGAAGGGGCCACATGGATCATTCAAATCCAACTCCTGGCACTTATTCAAGAATACTTTTGGTCCAGGGAGCTTGGTTTGTAAGCTGCAGTGCCAGCTGCAGATTGAGCTCAGGGTGGGCAGGAGCCCCAGGCAAGAGGTTCTGAGCTGGTGCCAACCCTTTTGCATAACAAAGGGCACAGGGACCTGTAGCTCAGCCAGGTGACCGGACACCCAGGGACACAGCAGGAGCTGATGTCTGAGGAGGAAAAGCAGAGACTGTGAGGGTATAAAAGCCCAGGGGTTCCCCTGTTGGCGGTCCTTCTTGGAGGCACTAGCTCCAACACACACTGTGAGCCACACACGGTGAAGGGGCTTCGGTCCCAGCACTTAAAATGTCTGGTAGTGGGAATGCGACTGCCAGAGTCCTATTAATAGTCAGACAGGAAAGTTTCCTGAACAGCCTGCACAGGACAATCCCAAGAATCACATCACATGCCTGACAGAGTTGTCTAGGCTTGGTGCTGTGACCACATCTCCGGGGAGATGTTCCAGTGCCCAACCACCTTCTGGGTGAAGAACATGTTTGCTTAACATCTAACCTAAATCTCCTCTGACACAACTTCAGGCCTCTTGTCCTGTCACTGGTCAGCAGAGAGGAGAGATCAGTGCCTGGCTTGTTAAACCACATTGACAACAAACATTAATGAAAAAATGCTACTAGAATAGTCATGATGCAAGAGCCAGGCTGGCTGATGACCCCTTTCAGCCTCACCTCAGGTGAGGTGCTGACCCTTTAAAGCACTTCTTTTAACAAAGTATTATTTGCATCTTGAGACCATGTCACTGAGAATTGAGAAAAGAGCTATTCTCAGCTGAGAAATAGCTTCCTTGGGATCATGCAAGGTGTCTGTGTTGGAAGCAAAACTTATTATCAATGCACCTGAGTCTTATAGCTTGATTGCAATACCACCTAATTGCTCCAGCCCTTCTGGTGTGAACACTTTATCTCATAGTGAGAAGAAGTCTGTCTGGAAAACTTGGTCCTTTATGGCAGGTGAACCCACAATTTGGGAAGTTTATGTCTGAAAGTTGATGGCTGGATTGCTTCCTTTTCTTTTCATTTTTAAAAATCTAGCACAGGTAAGCTCTTTTCAGTAGTATTTTGTTCATGATTCTTGGGTGGGATAAGGAAACAAACACTGAAAGCAAAGAGTGACAGTAGGAAACACATGGTATGTCACTGTGCAATATTTGTGTCAGAATTTGTCACATGAAGCAGTCTGTCCCAGAAAGGTGGCATTGATCCTACTTTATCATTCTGTTGTTTAAAAATTACTTAACAGAGCACATGCCAGAAAATTATTTATACTTACAGAAGAAGTTGTCTGAGTAGACACTGGAGTTTTGCAAATGAAGTGTTTCTGAGTTTGGAATGGAAGACTTACCTAAAGGCACAACTTGAGCACTGCAAAAGAAGGAGAGAAATAAATATGCTCCTGCATTTCACAAACAGTTGCAATTAACTGATGGAAAGGACTCAAAGACGATAGCTACGATTCAGATGGCATCTCTGAAGAACATAAATTAGTGTGTTGGCAGCTGAAATTGCTAAGCATTTGCAAGTATTTGAGATATGATGTGATTGACAATGACGTGATTTATTTAGGAAATCATTAGGGTTAGATTGAAATAAAGAAGTCAGTATCAAACAGTTCTGCTTGGAGCAGCAAGGTGAGATGAAAAGGATTTGCTTTCCTCAAACGAGAAAAATAGATATAGTTGGCCTCAATGTGGAATGCGTGGCAGTAGCTCAAGCTAACAAAACTAGTCTGCCTATAATCAAAGAAATTCAGGGTACCCATCTAGCCTGCTCTTAGAAATTAAGGAAGGCATTATTGACCTTATGAAACATAGTTCAGAAAGGAACTGAGTTCTGGACAGTACTGTATGCAGGAGATTAATGTAGTTCACTATTAAATGATATACTGGATTTCATCATTATATCCATTATTGTATTTGTACCTTGAAAAAATGTGCATTTAATGAGTGAAGTGCTGAATGTGAATCCTACAGTAATGTCTACATTTGATAGCATAAATCCTGATCAAAAATGACATGCTGGAAAAGGAAAAGCGAGAATGAAAAGCAAATGGATGTTCTAATAGCTTTTCAACTTGATTCAGGTCTGCCACACACCTTCTGTGTGACCTTGCGCAAGTTACTCAAGGGCTAGAATTTCACAGAGCACTTCAGTACTTGCAAATGCACCCAAGTCACTGGCACAAGCTTGTGCAGTGTCTGCTGCAGCTCATGACTGAGTGTCCTGAAGAGATAAGCCAGTTCCTTTTAATATCTGCTGATTCTTATTCTGATAGAAGAATAAGATAATTTCATCAGTATTTAGAGAACATTGTTCCAGATCTAGAGAAGCCATAATCAATTCAGTAATGTTTATCTGAATCTTTAACATCTCCTTTGTTTCTGTCTATCTGTGCAGGAGGAGGAATGCTCCTCTTCCTCACAGGGGTGGGTAGGGAAGACTGGCTCAGGAGTGTGAGGTGCAGGGCTACTGCAGTTAGTGGATGCATGTAAATAGGTTATGATGAGAAATGTGGAAGCAAGTCCATTATTAAATTTACACAGGGCTAACAGTGTAATCAAATTAGCCTTTGCACTCTCTCCTGTGCTCCACTTTCTGCATTAGAAAATCTCCATAAATCTCTGCAAAGCCATTTCATTTGTTCCCTTTAATGCTCTCCTCTGGTGTGATGCAAAGAAACACCTCAATACTTGCTAAGTAGCGACTGGGCTGCAAGTAGTGCCAGCTGTGTCTGCTCCTCTTGGTACTCACAAGTGTGTACGTCCTTCCATATCTGACCTGGATTATTTTGTTGATCAGTCTAATCCACATTGGCATATGAAGTGATATACACTGTCCCCTCCAGGACAGGGAACTTTCCTCTGCCTGCAGTGGTCTGCTAATGCCTGGGATCTGCTCCATGGGGGTCACTGTAAGGCAGTGAGAGGGAAGCACTGACACAGCATTTGCAAAGGGGAGAGTGTGCTGCCAGGTCATGGGCTTTTGGAAGAACCCTTATCAGGACTGAGGGCTGGTGATGAAGCACTCCAAAATAAAATGCTAGGCTGAAATGTCATGCTTTCTCCAAGCCTTTTCTGACTGAAACAAATATTCACATGTTTTTTCCATGTATTTTCACGGGTTTGGATCTAATTTCAGGCTGTAAACTAAGTGAGCAGATTTTCCTTACTGCACAGTTGCCAATAGCTCCTGTGTCTTGTGGGGGTGGCAAAAGATAAATTGGTGCTGAGACCATACAAGTGACTGGGTTGTGAACTTGCACAGGCAATGCTTTATTTACCATTTGCTCATTTTTCTTCATGCAAATTACCAGTTCGTTGGTGAACATCATTCTCCGCACTGCAGTGTGAGGCTTTCAGCAGCCCGAGGGGCACAGTCACGGACATACCTCCTCTGGCCAAGCGGTGGCCCACCTGCACTGGCTCTGTAACACTCCTGTCCCCGCTAGCTCCTGGCACTGATTTGTCTGTTGTCCACTGGGGCTCTGACTATTGCTTTCAGCAGCCTGAAAAGGCTGCTGTGGTGTGTGTTGAACAACAGCCATTTTGTGTTCAAATTGTAGTTTCAGTCATGGTACTAATCCAAATATATCTACTATGCAAAGCTGCTTAGCTGCTCCTGGATTGCTTTTTCTTTTAATATGCATCTAGTTTTTGAACAGAAGGTAATTCTTCTGTTTCAAAGGGCTTGTGGGGAAAAACGAAAAACAAATCACTAAATTTCATTAGGGTATTCCTTAAAGGTGTCATCTTCTCTGACTCTTGAAAGAAAAGGACTTTTCAAAAGGAAATGCTTATTCGCCTAACTAATTAAACAGTTTGCCACATTACAGTGGGTCTTCTATTCCATTATTGCAATGAAGACTTGGCTTTAGTGGGACTGCTTACACTTAAATTTAAAGTATGAAATTGAATCTTTTCTCAAATGAAGGCCCTGTTGAATATGGAGATGCAATAAGTATTTTGCCCTTACACTTCAGTAAAGGATAATGATATAGGGAATAGATTTGGCTGGCAGTTTTTGGTTGCTGAAATAATCTGAAGGATAGACTCATTTATTTTTCAAGTGTATCCTGTTGATGATAGGATAAACAGCAAACTAATGAAATGAATTGGCAATGCAGAATTAGAAGCCAGTCAGAACACAGAAATTATATGAAGGGATCTACCTACACATGAGAGAAACTGAACTTGGAAAAATAAGCTTTTGCATATCTAAGTGAAATAATCAGAAATGCACTAACTCCAAAAATGTCTGGTTTAATAAATAGTTTAAAACACATGTAATAGCTGACAGCAAATTAGATATGAAGTGGCAAGTTACACAGAGCAAAGCTGTCATTTCTGTTTTAGACACTATATTCAAAAGCATTTTAGAGACAGTTGTTTATTATGACACTAGTATGATTACACTTCTGAGCAAAATGTTATGATGGAGATGTTGGGAAAACTGGAGGGACTTTGTAGTATAACAGCATTACTATTACTCTACAGGAATGACTCATGAGAAAAAGATATAAAGGATGAAATATAGATCTTAAGTGAGTGATGATTAAGAGGGAAATGCTGTTTGCATAGGTGAAAAGACACAAATGTAAGGAGCAGGAAAAAGTTAAGGAGATGTAGAAAGAAAAATCTGAAACTAAGACAAAATATAGACTGGATAAGGGGAGAAATGGCACAATTCTGAGATGGTTTAGGTTTCTGAATACTTTGCCAGGTGGCCAACCCCTTGTGATTTCTACAGTGAATTTGCTCAAAGCAATAGAATATATACTCTTTGATGGGAAATAGGAAGGGATCCCATCAGATCGTCCACTTTCTCTCTGATTACCCATCATGGCTACCTCGGATGCTGCAGCACTCTGTTAGAATTTCTGTCCTCTCTTTAAGAGCCTGCTGGGTGCACTGATGAGGCAAAATCCAGGGGTGAGTTGCCTGCTGCAGATTACAAACAAGATTGGTGGCAAAACCAGGAGGAGAGTTTTAGAAGACTGAGACTCCAGCAGATAGGATTCATTATAAGGTGCATAAAATTGCAATACCCTGCATTTGGGAACAAGGCAATATCCCCTTTGTCAGGCAGCATTTCCTTTTTTATCAGTACTCAATGATGTCCAGTGAGCTGAGGTGGGATACTTTTGCTGTGTCACAGCCTGGGTGGGGAACAAAACAAATGTCATGGACTAGGAGCTTGTTTCCTGTACGAAAAAAAAGAGGCAGCTAGAATGAAGCCTAGAGCATGGTGGCTATTCTTAAATAGCTTATGAATCATATGAAGCTCATCTCAGTGTTTCCTAGAAAATTAAGATGTCACTAACATATCATCTGAAATGCCTCTAAATTATAAGTCTGGCAGTCCAAACAGCAGTTAGTGGCTGTCAAACAGCATTGAAAATCGGGAGCACACAGCAATTTGACACAAGATTCTGTTAAGAGACTTGTCTAGCTACAGCAGCCTTGCCCCTTCGCCAGTAGAGGTGCCCATGCAGCTTGCCATTTTACTGGTTCTTTGCCATTTGATCCTTTTTATTATGCTAGCAAGGTGTTGTTTCTGATGTCTTTTTTTTTTTTTCCCCTGCATTGCCCCGATTTCTGGATGGCAAAACCTACCATTGCTTTTACAGATGGGAATCCCTAGAAATCACTATACCCCAGAGTGCTACTCCCTCCTTAATCTGATGCAGGGCTGGGGTCAGACATTCTCAGCTATGATTTATTCCAGCTGAGGATCCAATCATGTGCCATTTAGAGGGGTGGTGTGATAGCAAACCTCCTTTTGAACTTCGAACATGGAGGGTATTCAAACAGTGAAGATCTGAGGCAGTACTGTGAAGAGATGCATGCCACGCTTTACATCTGGCTGGCAACTCTACTGTTTTACCTCATGTAAAGTAACAGTCCTTGCCTTGTCCTCCTGGTGGCAGTAAAAATGGTAAATAGCTTGAGGTAGAAAATCCTCTTGCAACAGGAGCCAACGCTTTTAAAAATGATACACATGAACAGCTTAGGACAATGTTTATGGAAGTAGCAGAGGTGTATATATGGTGTAAAGACACAGAGAAACCCACCGTCCAGCTAATAAGGAATAAAAGATAAGTAATGTCAGTGTAGAGAGCTAAGTTATCTGAAGTTCCCCAGTTGAAAACTACTTGTCCTCTTCAAACTGGCTTTGGGGATTGTATATTTTTAATTGCAACTTGGTTGGATCCCTAGTCCTGAATGTTGCACCTTGGAGAGAGAGAGAGCCTTTTGCAGGTGCTCAACCTTTGGTCAACCTTTTTTATAATATAAATCAACAGGGGTGAAATGGAGGAAGCAGCAGGGCTCTGGTTCACCTTGACTTACTGCATATGCAAGGCTGGGTTTAGTCTTTATTGGCTCATCTGGAAGAAGTTTCCTCAAGCGAGGAACCAATGTGTGTGAATAAACCTCCTAGAATTAATTTCTTTCGGGGATTATATTTTTTTTAGGGAGGTGGCCTGAGTAATGACTAGGGTTCTGAGAGGTAAAAGCATCTCAGTGTAAAAGTGTTTGAACAATACCCTCGGGCACATAGTGTGATTCTTGGCAATGGTCTTGTGCAGGGCTAGGAGTTGGACTTGATTATCCTTGCGGGTCTCTTCCAATTCATTATATTCTGTGATTCTCTAATACTAGTCGTGCTAGATTCAAAGCTGTTGCTCTGGTGGTGACTTGGGGTAAAATACACCTGAAACTCATTCTATCTGCACCATTTCGGAGTTTGTGGCATTTTTGCTTACCTGGCCGGGTAGGGGACGGTGAGCCTTCCTCTCAGGCTTACCAGCCTTGTGAGACCGCGGCTTCCCCGGCTCTGGACTGGGGTGTGCGTGTGTAGGTTTTGGCACCGTCACCCGCGGCTGCTGCGGGGAGATCTGGTGTTCCCCGATCCCCGTGAGCGGGCTCGAGGGGCGGCTCGCAGGCACAGCGCTGCCGCCCGCTCCCTCGCACGGCCATAGCGGGGCTGCAAAGGGTTCCCATCACAGCGAGCACTTGCGGTGCGGTGCCCGCTGCTCCCCGGGCTCTGGAAGGCGCGGAGGGAGCCATCCCCGCATACGGTGGCGACGGTGGCGGGTCCGCCCCGTCGGGGGCGTCTCCGCGGCGGCGTGGGGCCCCCTCCCCATCCCCGCCCCCTGCCTCCCCAGTCGCGTCGGCGGCTGGACGGGAGCG
>VXBB01003812.1:187901-207346 GCA_013399915.1 Illadopsis cleaveri | reverse complement strand
GCAGGGCTGGGACGGGGCAGGGCTCGGCGGGACCGGCCGGCGCTCGGCAGGGCAGGGGAGGCTCCCCGTGGGGAGCCCTGCAAGCGCTGGCCGCAGTGCGCTTACTTCGTGGCTTAAAATACACGTATAAAAAGGAGAGGAAGCCGCGGCGGTGGCGGTGTGTAACCCAGAGCGAAGCGCGGCCGCTGGGGACGGATTTTTTTATACCTTTGATCTCTGTGAGGCCAATGGCCAGAAACGCGTCCAGGCTTCTTGTCGAGCGGGATGCTTCCAGTCTTTGAAATTGGACTGGGATTTTTACTCCGTGCGTGATGTGGGCACTGCTTGGGGCTTTCTAGTATTTTTGGATCTGCGGGCAGGCTGTAATGTGAAAGCAATGGGTGGAGAAGTTCAGCATCTGCAGGGGATGCCAGCGGCTCGAAGCAGGCTGGCGTCGTGATGCACCGTAATTATTTGTGAAACTCCTTTAGAAGGAGAAGGAGGTATGCAGGGGTTGGTAAAGGAAAACCGTACCAGAATTTCAAAGATGTGGCCTGAGGTAACCAGCTAGCTGTAATTTATTTTCGAGAGCAAGAATAATGTGAATCGCAGTTTTCTTTAAAAAAAAAAAAAAAGTGTAGAGGAAGGGAGTAATACTGTTCCTCTGTGTACAAAGATACCAAATGTTCAGGAAATGTATTGGTTTGGGAGATGATTGAAATGGTTTGGCTTTGCCTTGGTTAGATAACAGTGGGCCCAATCCTTCTGCCCCCATGCAATTTCAGATGATTTCACCCATGGGAGCAATGCTGTTGAGGTGGCGTGTCTGGTTTAGAAGGGCTTTCCCTGTTACTCACCTTCCTTTTAGGAAGCATGCTGTCCTGTGTGAGCCAGTCTGCCATGATACCGTGCTGAGAGACCAACAGATGCTCAGAGCCCCATCTCAATCATCCTTGCCAGGTCTTGGAAAAGCTGGATATTACTGACTGAGTCAATGGGACCAATTGCCAAGCACAGAGGTGTCTCTGTGTGAACAGGCAGCTGCAGGATAGGAGTTTTACACGATAGGAAACTACTGGAAAGGATTAATGAAGCTGCCTAGCAAATGGGTTTAGTGGCATCTTTACAGAGAGGTTGCAGGGGAATATTACAGTAATGATGAGCAGTGTGAACGCTTGCTTCACGGTGTCTGTGCTGCTACTTTTCTGATTGCTGCTCTCTAATTTCCATCTCTTCAGTAAATGTAAAGCTAAAAGGCTGCTGCTAGGAGGGGTTTGACTGTGGACCTGAACTTTATTCAGTAAGTGCTGTCCTTTGCTGTGAGGAGATTTATTTGTAAACAAGCATTATTTGACAAGTGCTTCTCGCAGCATGTTTCCTTTGCCATTTGCTACGGAACAGCTCCGTGCCTGGGAATGGCTCACCCTGCAGTATGTGGAGCCCAGTGCACGAGAAACCTGGAGCACTGAAGCCCACCTGCCTGGCTGTGTGCAACTTGGCACTTTTTGGTCACCAGTTTGGATTTGGAAAATTTACTTGGCTGCTTCTGGGCTTTGATGAAAGAGCACCCCCCCTGGGGTTAGTTCTTTGGCTGGTTGGGAACTTTAGTTTTGCTGAGATGGAGGTAGCCATTTTAGACCGGTGAATAATGTTTTCAAAATTGGTGATATTGGGTTTTCTGGGTTTATTTTTTATTTATTACCACTCATCCTACTCAGTGTGGTTAAACAACTGGCCCATACCCTGTGTTGTATAGGCATGGAACACATAAGTAGTTGCACAGATGATGACAAATTCTCAGAATAATTTTTTTCTTTACACCCTGCATCATGTTTTTTTGTTTCTCTAAATCTTACTGTAATCCACAATGACTTCATGGGATAAAATACATGCAGTTAACAATTCACAGTACATGACATTCTATTTTACCCATGACATTCTATTTTACCCTCTAGTGGAGGGAACTTAGGGAAAAATGCTTTAAAAATCTAGGTTATGATTCAGAGGCGAGGGAAAAGTAAATTCATTGTTTTAGTTCCTTATCATGGAAGTAGCTTTTTGCATGGGCAGCTGAGTTTTAGAAGCTCCTGCCATTTTTATGGAGAAATATTGAGTGCCCAACCTCTATCACAAATCTGGTCACCTTCAAAGATATCTCCAAAAATGTATTGAAGGATATACATTGGGAAAATGAATTAATTTTTCTCCAGCCTTTCCTTTAATAGCGAAATAAGACAGATTTTTATTTTAATCACCTTTCCTCAGTTTATATGTTAAAAGCAAAACATGTAGTGAAAGGTGAAGGCTCAATACTATTTCATGCATTTTCAAGTGTTGTTTAGCCGTTATTTTTAACTCTTTAGCAGAGTTTGCTGTTAAAATCAGATACTTGCTTTTTGCTTTGAGTAATCTTAAAAATTCAAAAATCAGTCCAAATGAAAATATTCCAAAGAGTACCCTGAGGGTATTGCACAATTTTGTGAAGTGCTGGTATTCCAGAAGTGCATTATTGCTTTAAAATGCATTCCCTATGATAATAGGGTCCAAGAGTCAGCCCTGCAGTATGTGACTGGGCTCCCTGCACTGCCTTTGGTTTAAAAATGCATGTGTTTTAAATCTTTCTGTTGTAAGTACTAGGGTTTGGGAAGTAGCTTGTATAAATTATTTATGTGAAACACAATAAATGACGGATTTGGTTGAAGACTCCCCCCTTCACCCTAAATTATATGATTTGTTACACATCGCCTATGGATTTGAAGAGGTTTGCAGATCACATTTGGTCGTCACTTAGATGACCTTAAGAAGTGTCATCTGGACAAATTATTAAAATTATGGAATACGTTATATCTGATTGCTTGTAACAAAGTAATTCCACAAGATATTTACATGATTGTAATTAAACACAAAGTATATTTCATTTCAGGGCTTTTCAGCAGAAGTGCTGATGAGGCAGTGCTTAACAATAAAGTGTACTGTTAAGCAAATCAAAAGAAATGCAGTTTGAAAGAATGACATTGACTTAAATAGATAAAGGTGAGAAAGACAAAATGGATCTTTGGAGTGTGTTGTATTTGTTTTAAGACTAGAAGGATATTATTATTTTTTATGAACTCCTGCTTTGGTCCTTTCCCTCTTAAGTCTTTCGGGGTTTTTTGAAGCTTGCTTTATCTCAATGTATAATTTTTTATTTGAATGAATGAATAAATGAGTACAATTAAAGGGGTGGGTCTGGTGCTGGCAGAAATAAAGGAAGGTTGTAATTTACAAATTATTCATGCCAGAGCCTGAAATGAGCCTACCTGTTCTCAGTGTGTTGACTTGTGTATGTATGTGTTGTCTCATAGTGCTATATAATTTCTGTGTCACGGCACACTGGATAAATGCCTATTTAGCTATAATATCACAATGTTTATCTTTAATTAGTGAATTAAGTCTTTTTCAGGAAGTTTTTTTTGTGTAGTAAAAGCAGGTGGGGAAATAGTCTTCATTTTCATATCAATGTATTTAAATTAGTCTAATGCTTCAGATAAAAATACACACTATCAGAACATTCTGCTTATTAGGTTGCACTTAGTAGCTTAGCTTAGTATGTCATGCATTCACACAACTACACCATTTTGTGTAATTCTGTAGGTGTTGAGTGCTGCTAGCATGCATATGCCTTGTGTATGCAGAACAGGTAAGTCTGGACACATTTCAGTGTGCTCACAGTGCCTTAAGGAGGCTTTAAGGAGTTATCAGTATTTGGTGTATTGGAATGGTTCCTTGTGTGCTTTCCATGAGAACAGAGCATAGCCTCAGTGCCACGTGTTTATTTTACTCACTGGACTAGTCCCATTAACTTTTAAATTTACTGCAGTGGAATTACTGGTATGAGGAAGGACAGCTCATGTCTAATGGTCTTTTTGGGATCTGTCTGATATGTGACTTACGGCTTTTCAAGAGGTTTAGAATGACTCAGTCATGGCTTTAAAATGGAACTACTATCCTTTTGACAGTAAAACAACATTTGAAACTCAGCACTTTTAAGTATATGACTAAAAGCATTGCTGCCTAATGACATGTTTTAAAAAGGGAAATAAACAGTAGCAAAGATTGACTCCAAGATAGTGCCTGTTTCCTTTCGAAGCTTATCTTAAAAATTGTGATAAATAGTAAAAAACAGGCCAGCTGTCTCAAACAGTGACTGACTGCTTATAAGTGGTAAATGTTGATGCTATAATTTGATGCTTAAAGCAGCTATTTGCACATCAGTATACAGGGGGGTTAACTGGCAGCTACCATGGAAGGAAGGAAAGTTAGTGGGCTTGTGTAACAGGTTCTTCCTCCTCCACTGTCAACTCTCCCATCATTGCCTCACTTTTTAGCTCCAGTATACAGTCCACTTCCATGTCTGCTGTTCCCCTCCTGCTAAATAAGAAAACAAAATCTTGCCAACAATGAAATGTTTATTCTTTGCAGTAAAAAATACAAAGGTTTTTTTCAGCAGGCTTGAAGGAGGCACGGGTGGTGAGGATAAGAGCAGGATTTCATAGAATCTGGCAGAAGTTGAAAAGGTGGGACAACTGATAATGTGGTGTCCTGTGCTCTGTTCTTGCTGGTTTTATGCTTTATTGTTCCAAGGATTTCCATGCTGCTTCTGCAGGAATCCTGGTATCCAGCATGTGCTGAGCAAGCTCAGAGCCCTTGACATGGGAAAGTCCAGCTGAATTAGCTCAGCTTAGTGATGGTGTTGGACCCTGTTGGCATTAGGGTGTTGAGCAGACATGGGTCTGTTAGATCCCCCAGTCTTTCTGACTTGGAGCCACATTTCTAGTGGTCCGTTCCTATAGGTGTGAAAGTATGCTTGAATAGAGATGGGCTTTAAACATTGCTCAGGGATGTCAGGGAAATAAGGCCCTCCCCAAAATAAAAAGAAAACAAACTCTTTGCAATTAAAAAATAATCTCACTTCCTCTTTAGGAAGAAATTGAAACCTGTATATGGAATAAGGGTGAAGTGAGAGAAACCCCAGAGGCACACAGATTGGTCACTTTGTAGAAGCACTGAATTTCTTAGTTAAGTGCTTGCTTCTGTGGAGGAAAGAGTATTCACTCAGCTCTTCAGTAGGTACTCAACCTACTACTGTCCATTAAAAATGATTAAAAAAGAATGTTGTTCCTATTGTAAAACATGTAAACACAGAATTGAAATCTGTCACAAGTGCACCTCAGTGACCATAAGTGCTGCTGAAGATGAGGCCTCATTTCAACCAGGCTGGACTTGAACAAGGTATCTTTCTTTACTCAGAGAATGTTGCAGAAATACTGTGTTAATTATTTCATTGGAATGAACTTTTTTTTTTTAATATACTTTCTCTTCACTAAACTGGTTTTCTTTGATCTCTGCTAGAAAAATTACCGTGTATTTAAAAAGCTTATACAGAATTCTTTTCATTCCTCTGAAAATATATTTTATTCTTAAGATGTCCCTGTTTTTTTGGCACAGGCAGAACGGAGAGCTGGATTGTCCTTTGTGTTCACGTTGTGCCTGTCCCTCACTCTGCTCTGTGACTAGCTGGACATTGAGGTGACAGGTGAAAGCATTTGCTGCCCCAGCCGCTTTCACAGCCAGCTGTATTGGCAAACCTGAGCTCTGGCCTTCAGTAGCTTAGTTCTCTCTGGGGATTTGTTACCCTTTGAGTTGTCTCTTTGACCTATTGTATCTCTTACAGTCTCAGTTTTGGTATTTGCTATGGCTTTGGTCAGTGCATTATCTGAACCTCTCCGAAGGTTTAATGCACTTATCCTCTTGGAGGTGGAAAGCAATTATCCCTGTCTCCTGCAAGGAAGCTGGTCCAGAGCAGACAGTCAGGAGGAGGTGTAAGCACTGTCACATTGGAATGAACTCTGCTGCTGGCCGTGGTAGCTGATGGGTGTTTGCAGGGATGCAGGGCATGTTGCCTCCTGCTGTGTACAAGGGTGCTGGGAGCTGCAGGCTGCCCTGGGCTGGGTGAATGAGCACAGCCTTCCTGATTCTGCCTTGCAGAGAGGGCTGAAGATGCATTGGGCCAGAATAATTGCCATGGGAACATTCAGTGCGTGCTGTTTCACCGGGGGTGGTGTTGGTAGGGAAACAGGCTTCTTATCTCTCCCTCATCCCTGGTATTTGAGTTGTGCAGCAGGACAATTAGGAGGACTCTGACCAAGTAGAACTGCTCAGGTGACCACTGGCTAGAAGGATGAGTGATGCCTCCAGGAGAAGGTGATACAGCATGTACTATGACAGCAAATCTGGATCACAAGAATACCCCTGTGAGCTGATCTGAGGACGAAGGAGATTCCTGCCCTTTGTCTTCCTGCTGGCAAACTCCTGAGCATCAGTTCAGCAAACTGTGCCTTGGGGATGTGCGTGAAGAACAAACAGTACCCTCAGAAGCTGAGAGCTCCTGGGTTTTGGTGGCTGTGTAGCAGATATTGAACCTGTAGGAGAGAGGATAGAACCCTGGGCTTGCAGGCTTTCATGTGATTTTGGTGCAGAGGACAGTATTGAAGTGTTTTGCCAAGGTGTTAACTACTGAGTTCTCTAACCTGGATCACTTCATGTTAGAAAGAGATCAGAACAACAGTCTGAACTTTGTGATTCCCAGAGGGGATAGAGGAACACCTGTGAGAAAATTAATTATTCAGCATCCGTAATGAGCATTTCTTGATGCTTCTGAGTGGACTTGTATAACTTCTTAAACTGTTTTGCATGTCTCAAAACAGTGAAACTACTTGGGGAAATTATCTGCATACTTGCTTTTGTAACATAATTTCTGAAAAAAACCCCAGTCATTTTGGCTTATCCATTGTTGCTTTACTAATATTCAAAAGCAATTTCTTACTAAAATGTGTTGACAATGTGCTGTTCCCACTAGCAACCTCCACCGTCTTCCCTCACCAGAAATAGGAGGGATGTTTATCAACCCCCCTGCAAAACCAGTAGATCATTTGAAACATTTTTTTTTCTCCCAAATACTTGCTAAGCATTATGTCAGTTCCTTTTACTTTCTACTTGAATGAATTCAGTGGCGGCGAAGTAGTCATTGTCCACAGGAAGGCTTTATTGGTGGCGGTCAGTGAGGTCTTGCAAGTCCACTGGTAGTGAAAGCTGACAGCCTTGCCAAGTCTGGATGTATCTGTGCCAAATTTCTTTTTAGAGTTTAGTTATGTGCATAACAGAATTTGATCTCCATGTCTTTTAGGACAACTTTTAGGAACAGAGACCATTGAGACCAAATTGCTTTTAGTTGTTAATTTAGGGAAGAAGGTGAGATTTCATCTCAGCCCTGCTAGCAGTGAGTGTTTTGATTGCACTGAGAAACTGTTGGGGTGCTAACATTGGGCTTGACTGTGTGTATGCTTGATAAGGTGCTAGCTTTAAGCAGGGTCTTGAAGAAACTGCCTCCTTCAATGGCTTGCAGATGCCTTGACAGTGGTTGGAGGCCCTGATCTGCAGGACAGCGCTGGCATTTTGTTTCTCCATGCAGGCTGGTTGTCAGGTTGCAGGTGCTGGCTACATTCAATGGAAGCTTGTTTTTCTTTCTTAGTGGTGAAGTGATACTTGCCCAGATGGTTACCCAAAAAAAGTGGTGTTGCAGCCAGCTCAGAAGTCTGCTCTTGTGTTGGTACAGTGTCGTTTCCAGTGAATTTTATAGGTGAGAGTGGAAGCATTTTCCTGGCTTTCTTTGCAGTGAATAAACTCTTTCCAGGTAAATGGTGATTTTGATGGGAATAGGAGTATTTACCATTAAAGAAAAGAAAACCATTACTGGAGTTTTTAAGTTTCCAGGCACTTTGGTGTCAGGCTAATCCAACCACTTTCTTCCTTTAAGTGATGTATGGCAGGAAAAACAAATGACTGCCTCTTTTTTTGACTGGAAATTTTTGTAAAGGAAAAATTCAGCAGTTTTCTGGTTGTTTTTGTGGGTCTGGTTATTGAAGTGAGCTTTGGATCTGTTTCCCTGATGCTACAGCTGGTTCTGTGCCTGTGGGGAAAAAATGCAGCCAACCTGAAGAACTTTGTGAAAGGGCGATATCATTCCCTTGTAAACAGTGTGTTCAAGCAAATTACAGATGTGATGCAGAAATTACTGGATTAAATTCTCTAGTTGATGTTATGATTGCAATTGTCCATCTGGCCTTAAAAACCTATGAATCTGTGATGCAGATTGAAGCATTTTGGCTCTTGCTATAAAAGGGAATCATGATAACTTGGATCAGAATGAAGCCAACATAATAAAAAATAAATCTGCAGTTAATATTAGTTTGCAAGTTCATTAAGTAGTGTATACTTTCCTCCTCAGTGGGCTATAAATAATAGGTTCTGCTACACCTTGCACTCTGATGTAGCTTGTTTCCACTGATGGAAATATTTCAGAGGTTCTTGCCTCTGTGTGTTTTGTCCCCACTCAATGTAGCTAATTAATTCAAGGCATCTACTCCCTGATGACCTTGATTTCTTTTGAGTTTTTGATTTTTTTTTGCTTTCTTGGGTTATTTTTGACTGTCACTTGTTGGAGTGCCTTGGATATATACTTTCTAGGAAGACACTTGGCACAACAGGGAAAACTGCTGGAAAATGAATGAACTACAGCAATCAACTGCGATAAAATCAGTGAAGATTTATGAAACAGGAAAACTTGGACTCACTGTGATGATGATGAAGGTTCCTCTGCTGGCCATGTGTCTTGGTAGTGCTGTGACCCCTGGAAGTACTGGAGGAAGGATGGGGATGTATGCACTGTAAGGAGAAACCAGCTCTGTTAATGATGATGTGTTGGCAGCTATGCCCCCTCCTTTGGGTAGAGGGGAGCAAAGCTTGGTGGAAAGTCTATGATGCTGTTCAGGAGACCTTCTGAGGAAGTGCAAAGTGCCGCTGTCACATCTTGTCCTGCACCTTGACCCCCATCCAGCAGAGTGTTACACCTCGTGCTTAATTGTCAGTGAGTGTTCCTGTGAGAGGTTTGTCACATATTCTTTAAATGTAGCTGTTCCCACCAGCTGTGAGTGTTGGGTCACAGCTGGGACTACCTTGACCATCCATGGAAGGATTGGAGCTACATCCTGTCCTGCAGTGTGTGTGCCAAGGGGGCCAGGAGCTGCAGGAGCACGACTATGCCTTCTTTCATAACAGGTTTCAGCTTCAAGCTACCAGAAATAACGTTCAGATTCCTGTTCAATTTGTAACAAGCTTATTAAAGAAGAGTTTTCCTTCAGTTGTAAAAACCAAAAAATTTTTATATAAGTGTTGTTGTTCAGAAACGTGCTTCTTTAGATATCATGTGATATTTTGAAATACTTATGCAGGCTTTAAGAAAGGTTTCATTACTCCTGTTTGTTTTGTGATGGAAGGTAGGTTTTAGGGTCAAAGAGGATTTTCTTTCCCTCCTGTTTTAGGTATATTTCAGTGAAATAAAATAAAAAGATTCTTATGGCTTTATGTATGGCTTTACCATTATGTAAATTCCATCAGCTTTTGCTATCCCAACCATTCTGCCTATCCTGGAGCTCTTAGTTAGGGTATGCTTTGGTAGAGGATGCCTTGTGGTAAACCTTGAATTACAAATGGTGCTGCTGAAGAGCAGGATTATTCTAGTGTATAATTTATTGGAAATCAGTTCAAAGACCATGGAACTCTGGAGAGTTCAGTTTCTGTAGGCCTACAGAGACTTTGCCCTGGTGTAAGCAATGAAGGATTTCCTGGAAGATCTTTAGATATTGAAAAACAGAAGGAAGTGTAGCTGATAAGATCAGAAGTACTCAGTGTTCTAGATTATTGGTGGGGCATTTTTGATTTTTAGCTTGTTTGGTTTTTTTTTCCCCACTTGATTTTGGAGTGAAGAAAAAAAGATACTCCAGATGATCCTGCTTCAGCCCAGAGCCACAGGAGCCATCTCACTTCAATGGTGTAATCAAAACAATCCATGAATTGGTGGCTTCTACTTCAGGCATTGTACCATCATGACAGTCCTGTCCTGCCTTCTCCTGGGCAAGCTACTGCTGCCACATGTTTCAGGTGGCTGTGCGGTGTGGGGAGCTCTGCTGTGCTGTGGAGTGTTGGTTTAGGCCAATGTTGAATGCCACCAGCCCTGGCATTTTGTGTGCTTCCTCCCAGCCACGGTCCCTGTGTAGCTATGGTTAAGCCGCTAAATGCCAGTTGTATGACCATGGCAAGGATATTTGAGTAAAAAGCTATATCCAGGCTCCCTGACAGAGATTCCCAAGTGAAAAACCACTATTAATTCACCAGCTAGAGTTCAGGGCAAAGGTTTAGATCACGTCTGTTTTTACTCTAACTTGATTGCTCACCTGTAGTAACCAGCCTGTCTGAGAACAAGAGTGTATGTAAACTCCCCAGGCTATTATTCTGTACAAAAAAAAAAAAAAGGGGGCTGTGGTATGACTTTAGACTTAATCATCATTTATCCTACCCTGAAGGCATGGAAGTTAATGATGATATAGATCTGTGTGGTTTTGTGTTCCCCTTGACTGAGCATTAGAAATAATTAGGGCTTGTGGGATGGATGCACTGATGGTGGAGATGAGCAAAAAATATTATATATTATCTTCCAAGTTTGCTGGCAAAGATACAGGTGCTAAGTGTGTGCTTATGGGGTCTGAGGTTTCTTGCTTTTTTGTTCAGATAAAGCTAGCTGGTGCTAAGGAAAAAGGAAGTGGGAATAAATGAGTTCGGTTATTTTGGAGCCTTTTAAGATTATGGGCCAAGCAGAATTGCTAGTAATTTCTGAAGAGATTTTTTTTTTTTCAGTGAGGTTAGCTCTGCAGTATCCCAAGTGCTCCTGAGTACAGCTCTGGGTTATGCCCGTGGAGTGGGCAGTGCTGGGGTGAGTCCAGGAGCTGCACAGGAGCTGGCACTAGACCTGTTCAAGTATGGAAGCCTTGCACACATAGCTGGAGGTGTTCCTGAATTACCTCCTTTGGTGTCCTGAGTGTTTGGATTGCTTGGTATTTAAATAGCCACAGCCAAATACATGCTGGCAGTCATCACAGGTTGAATAGGGAAAAACTGGTTCTGTTCCTGTTTTACTCCGTTCCAGGTGTCTATTTTACCTGCTGCTTGCTCACTGTTTCTTCTCCAGCCTGGCCAGTTGAATTTTTATTTTTTTTTTTAATAAAAACCATTTCAGCAAAAATAATGTTCCTGCTAGGCTGGAAAGTGGTGGGAAGAGAGGTGGTGTTGAGCCTGAGTGTCTGGGCTGGTGTAGTGGGACTGGCATGTGTTCCAGTGACCCCTCTGGCAGTGCAGAAGGGGAAGGCTGCCTGAGAGAGCATCCCCAAAGTATGTGTAGCACCATGGGGAGCTCCTGCACCTGGGCTGTTGGAGGAGACACCCCCCTTGGAGTGGGGGATGCTGGGGCCCTGTTTTGAGGCTGCACTGGGGTGGGGTAGTGACCTGGAAAGGATGCAAGGACAGACATACTGGAAGTGACTGGGGAGGGTGCCGGTGGGGAAAATGCAGACACATTGTATCTTGACGGAGCAAGAGATAATTTGTGTTTAAATTACTAGAATGTTGGGGCTTATCAAAGCAAAACCTCTCTGTCCTTGGAAGTGGTTTAGGTTTCTGGCTAAATTTATTCATCAGAGCAGATCGATACAGTGCAGTGATTCAGATGCTACTGTGTGAAAGCAGCCCTGAGCAGATGCTGATGGGGCAGTCTGTGCCTGCTGTGCCTTACAGCCCCTCAGAGCTGTCTGAGCTGTGCTTGGAGCCCCTCTGGTCTTCACAGCAGCCCAGACCCAGGGACAGCTTCAAGTCACTTGTCACTTTTGCCTTCCTGGCACGTGAGTTTTGAGTTACTGCACAGTGCCTGTCAAGAGGTGTAGTCCATCCTATTTATTTCGCTCTATGCAGAATGTGAGAGGATACAAGAGGAATTGAGTCTTTTCTAGCTGGGGATTTAGTATTCATCTCTGCTAGCTGACTCACTAGTCAGAAAATTCCCACTGACTTGACTTAGCGTTGAATGGGCTGTATTATCTTTTCACATGCAGAAAATTATTTTGAATTTGAAGTTAATAACAGCAATTTAAAAATTGTCATTGATAGAAAGATAATACAATATTTAGTTGTATCATGTTCTTTTTATGATCTGATGTTCGAATAAAGCACTTTTTCTGCTTTTTCCTTAATTAGCATGTCATGAAGAAGCTTGTGACATCAAGCACACCATCTAATTACATTCATTAGTAGCATCTCCAGGACAACTTTTAATTAAGTTGTGCAGTGCAGATCAATACTTGTTTTGCATCCATTGCAACTTAACGACAGGAATATACTGTTCTGCACAGTTTAATTACAGTGATGATAATAGAAGGAATTTGAGTAAACCTGCCATTTTAGCAACTTCACTGCTGTCTCTTGCTTTTAAAAATAGTATACAGTTATAGGATGTGTTATTTATGCATGTCTTATTTTGAAGAATATTTTAGGGTCATTTTAATCCCAAGAAAATGCAGTGTAATTCAGGAGCACTTGGATGGCAGTGCTTGGCTTCAGCTGAAGCAGGAGAAATTAATGAGCATTTTACCTTAAGAGTTCATAAGGGGAAAGACTGGGAATTACACAGATATGGGTGACATATCTAGTGGTAGGTAATAGCAATACTTTTATTTTGCGTGGACTCTGGGGTGGAAAGCCACCTGATTGTATGTTTACTTACTGTGAATGTAGTCCAGTGTAGTTACTGAGTATTGCTTCCACCACATGTCCTGTAGTTTGGTAGCATTGACAGCTTCCAACTGTTCCCTCTTTTGGCAGGAGAAAGCAATCCAGAAAAGAAAACCCTGAGCCACCAAATGTGTTTTGCTCAACATCACAAAAATATACTTGACCAGGCAGAACATGTATGCCTTGTGATAGTGTCCTGCATTAATACTTGCATTAATTGTGAAAATACCTGGATAGACAAATCACTTTTAAGATAAGCGTTTGCCAGATCTGAGAACTCTGTGTTATATTTTTTGTGTTTTGGCCTGGTTTTGTGTACAAGGGGCTACAGCAGTCAGCCTTCAGTGCAGTACCATGATAAAGACCAAATTGATTTAGAGAACTTTGTTTTTTTTCAAACTAAATCAGTTGCTTAGTCTTTGTTTGTTTTTAAATATTCCTTAATATTTTAAAGGAACAAGCTTTGCAGTATAGTTTACTTCTGCATTTTCTTACTATGCCTCTGTAAATGGTGTAACCCTGAGGGTTATGATACATGCCTTCTTCAATATTTGTGCATGCAACCTGTTTGTTTTTCTTCTGTAGCCATCTTTAGTACCTACATCAGTGCAATTCTGAAGGAAAGAACACAAAGCCTCAGCACCCATTTCAAGCTTGTTCTTGGTCTAGATCATCATGTGCTAGATAGTCTTGAAAGTCCAATTACCAAAACTTCCAGTGAGATTTTTAAAGAGCACACAGGGTGGAGGTTGGGAATTGAAGACCCAGGGAAATCACTTCCTTTTCGGGAAGGACATGAGTACAAAAAGTGAGATCTTATGCAGACAAGTATACTGAGAGAGATGAGTGTTGTAATCTGATGAAGTGTGCTATTATTAAGGTAGATGAAAGTTGCTCTAAATTGAGATTTTGGATGACATTTGATGATTCAGAGACAATATTTTGCCTCGGAGATTCAGAGCCCTGGGTGCAGGAGGTGAAAGTTCAGCACCAGAAGCTGCTACAGTTTTTCTTAGCTGAGTAAAGTTTGTGTAGATTTAGTCAATTCTCACATTTTATTCATTATTTCAGGTAATAAGAAAGGAAAAAAATGTTACAAACTTGGGAATAGTTTTTTTTGGCTGTTTAATGTAAATTGTTGGTTGCTTGTGTGACTTAAAACTACTCATGAATTTTTGTGTGTAGAAGCAAAAAGATCCCTTGCATAGCTTATAATGAAAATGTCAAAGACTTGGAGAAAAATGTGGAAGAGGAAGAAAAGAATAGATTCCTGATGAGATTAATACTTGCACATATAATACTTCAAAAATTAAATTCTTGTTTCATTTTTGTCCTAAGGGCCTGATTATGCCAAAGAATGCATGTTACCTTAGAAGAAATGTGTGTATGAACATGCATAGATGTTTGTGAGTGTATATTTATACCTGTATACTGTATGTCTTACGTATACACATATACACACAGTGTGCATGATGTGACAGAAGATCAAGGTCCTAAGAATATGAAGGATCTGTATTTTACAGAAGTTCAGTGCATTTGCAGCATGATTTCTGTGGCAGATCTCAGAGGAATAAGCTAATGCATACATAGAATTGTTTCCACTGTATGACCTCATTGTTAGAGGAGTTACTGCATTGTTATTCTGCTTCACAGAAATCCAACTTCCTTGGTTAATTATAAACAATCTGTTTACCAGCGCCATCCATACCTTGAAGTATCTGCTGAAGTTTGTAATCTGTCCATCCTCTTTAACAGTTTTTTTCTTTTATTTTCAGTGAATTTACTGGACTCACGTACAGTAATGGGGGATCTGGGATGGATAGCCTACCCAAAAAATGGGGTAAGTCTCTGTTTGTTTTCTCTCTCACAGATTATGCTAATTGTTTCTATTCAGAAAGCAGACTACTGGGTTTAAAAACTCTCAAGCGCTTTGTCAGCAATGGAGGGAAATAAATAAATAAAAAAAACAAGCTGTGACTGAAGAAATGGAGCTCTATGGCTAGGGGATTGATTTATTTATACAGCAGAGCCAGCCACAAGTATTAGAAAAATAATCATGAGTCAGCCTCCTCACTCCTCTCCCCTCACCAAGAAAATCCATGAGGTTATTTAAATTTCTCTTAAATTATAAATTCTTGGATTTTTTCTTGAGCCTTTGCAGTAAATGTGGAACACAATTTTTTGGAAGTTAGCTTCTAAAAAACAAGATCTGGAAGATAACTGTTAGCTTTAAATGCACAAGGCTGTTCACAAATACATCTCAGATTCATGGTAAAGTTATGGGACCTGATAATGCTAAAACAGGACCTGAGTTCTAAGCACCATGAAGAGCCTCTATCCCTTACCATTACCTTTATTAAGAACTTTTCAGCCTCAAGAAGAGACAATTGAAACAACGTCTGTGAGTGAAGGGAGGATGCCAAGAGGATGGAGCCACGCTATGCTCAGTGGAGCTGAGCAATAGAACAAGAGGCAGTGGGCAGAAACTGATGCACAGGAGGCTTCACCTGAACATGAAGAAGAACTTTATTATTGTGTGGGTGCTCTTGCATTATTTTGTGGGTAACAGGTTGCCCAGAGAGGGTGTGGAGTCTCCCTCACTGGAGATATTCAAGAACTGTCTGGACACAATCCTGTACAATGTGCTCTGGGATGGCCCTGCTTGGGCAGGGAGGTTGGACCGGATAAGCCCTCTGTGTTCCCTTCCCACCTGACCCATTTTTGTGATTATGTAGCTAAAAGAACCTTGCCTCCTAATTTTATACTTGAAATAAATGATGGAGTTTAGATGCATTAATACCCTCCAGTGTGTCTGCTTGACCTGACTACATCATGTAAGCAGTCTTGGCTGTGATTTTTGGTCTTTGGTTTTGGGGCATCTGCAATGCTGTACTGTGACAGAGATTTGGTGCAGTCTTGAAAGGTTGATTTCTGCACCATGCTGGGTATTCCTGTCAGTTCCTGAAAACCATGAGCACTGTGTGAGGTGAGAAAGCATCCTAAGTTAGAAATGCTGCATGACTGAGCCCTCCAACAGGGCAAGTCTCAGGAATGTGTTATTCCAGAGTTTTAGTCACCAGATGAAACAGACTGCATAATTGTCTTGGACTTCAGTTGGATTGTTATATAGATGGTGTTTATATAAAATTCAGCCAACCTTGGAAAAAAAAAAAAGGAAAAAAATATTAGACAGTAAATTAAAGTCTGGCTTTCCGTATATTCTGTGTGGATGAAAGGTTGTAGAAATGGCAGCCTCAGACAAGCTGTATGTTTGCAGGCACTGGTTACAGCAGGGATGGGAAAGCTACACAGGGATCTGGAATATCCAGTTCTTAAAGGATGATTTTTTTTTTTTAACTTTTTGAACATCTTCTGATATTTTTCCTGTGGTATAAAGCACAGTTCTGATATATCTCAATGCTTTTAAAAGAATATCAGTAGAAAAACAGGACTGAGAAGTTTAGAACTCTTCTGCGTCTGTATGTATGGATGAGTAAATCAAAAGGTAACTATCCTACACATAAGCCGCAGTTGTATCTTTTCATTGTTCGGGGAAACCTTTCTATATTTACAAGCTCAGTTTCCAAAGAGCACATAGAAGTACACTCAGGAATGCCAAATTAAAGGTTACTGACTCAATAGGGAGAATTTTTTTTCTTAATTAACTTCTGCTTTGTATTTAAAAGTGAATTAGGTGGTTGGTTTTCAAATTTGCAGAAACCTTGTCTTAATCTTCTTTGTTTTCATGAGACATCATAAAAATCCGGGAGGTTAGTCCAACTGTCTTTTTTTTTTACTAATATATTTGCAGTATTTTATAAGCATTAAAAAAGGTCTTCCCAGTGTTACTTCTCTAACTGCTATATCTGCTCTGCAATCAGCTACGCTGCAGTTACACACTTTTTGCTTAATTTTTTTATAAGATCTACCTAATTAAAGTATTTAAAGTCACTCTCACTTCAGGATTTGCATTTGGAAGAGGAGGAAGCTTTAATTGACATCAGAAACAGGCGTTGTCATGTGTTTAGAGGCATTCTCATATGAATTTGTTATCTCAGGATGTTCTCCTAGGGAAAATTTTCAAGGTCCCTATATCTGTCTGCACATGTCCTCCATGAAGGAAAGGAGCAGAAATGTCAGGATGTGTCACACTTTGCAACACCAGAGTGTGTAGATACAAACCATGTTCTGAAGTAAGCTTTCTGGTGCATGGTGTTTTATTATTGTTGTGGACAGTATCCTGTGGAGTGCAATCACTTTTCAACGGTGGTGCAGTTCCAAATGAAGATACATTGGTACTCTTCCAGTGTTGCTGCTTCTCCACTTGATTTTTTTATTATAAACTTAATGGAACTTAAATGATTTTCTTAAACCATAACTGCTAGAAGTAGGAGACTGTACCAGGGCACAGTTGCTGTTAAAGAAAGCAAATGTTTAGTCTTTGGCATTGTATGGGAGTGCTTGGGAGAAAATATCTTCATATCACAAAGGCTCAAGCGAGTAGGATTTGAAAACGAATTTCCACATGTAAAGCAAACAAACAAAACCCCACAAAAAGCCCCCACCAAGACAATCAGGATAAGAGATTTAGGCAAGCCAAATGAACTTGCTTTTGTCAGATCCATTGTAGATATCATAGTCTAAACTTCTGTTACAGCTGTGTGCCTTGTTAATTTTTGTTTATTGAATCTTTAAAACATTCCATGCTCCAGAAAGGTCCAGCTGCCCTTGTTTAGTCTCTCGTTCACCTCATTTTTGCTGAACACAATGGGAAAATGTGTTCTGAAGTGGGAAATGAAAGCAACATTGTATGGGAAGGAGACTGACTCTCCAGCCTGGAAACAGAGGCTTAAAGGTAGACCTGTTTTGTGCTTGTCATCTCAAATGAAGAAGCACATCCCCACAAGATCAGACCTTGATCCACTGCTGAACAGTGTGTGCTGGCTCATCTTGTGAGTAGAGTGGGCTTTATGGGAAGGGAGACAAGCACTTCAGTCAAGGCTGTCCTCTGAAGCACTTTGTCTGGCCCTGAAGCACTTGTTTGGTACTGGTTTGGGTGGTGGCCATTATCCTTGCAGCCTGGTTGGACTTCATATTCCCCATTCACATGGAAGGTAAGAAAAATCCCCCTCTTCCTTCATATGGAGTACTGAGGGATGCATAGGAATGAGATGACTGAAATATGCCATGGCCAAGTTGGGTTTTGAAACAACGCCTCCTGGTATGAAGAACCAGCTGTTGAGCAGGAGGAAGGGCTTTGTTATTTCTGCTGCTTTTCCCTGAAGGGTAGGTAGATTGCAGTTGTGTGGCTTCCTGGCTGCCCTCTGTGGGTTCAGCAGCTTGCAGCAGTTGTGCAGTCAGCTCTTAAACCTCCTTTTTGTCTGTTAAAGCATGAGCAAAATTCCTGTGAGGTGCTCATGGCCATAAAGCTCAGAAATGGAATTCTTTCCCTGACAAAAGAGCATGGTCAGCATGGAAAATGCTGTCCTTTTTGTACTCAAGTTAGGAATTGAACCTGTTATTACATGCCAAAGGGACAATTTTGACTTTTTTTGCAGCTCTTGTAAGTTTGTTTAGCTTGAAGGAGGTTACTGTAATTACCAGAGGCTATATCAGGAAAGTCTGGTCCCTCTTGTGTAGAAGGGAGCCCTCCAAGCACATGAACAAAACAGGTTTTCTGTTAAAGGCTTGTACATCAGGTCTGCAAAATCTTTTACTTCTGGACTGATTCCTGGGGCATATCAGTGGTTTGTGTGCGCATTGTACATGGCTGTGACACTGGACAGCTCTGACCTGCAGAAACTGCCTGTACTTCTCTGTGCTAAACATACATTTTTATCATATGGAAGCTCACAGAGGTAGGAACAAGAGTAATTGCTGTGACAGAAGTAGTCAGGTGAGGTCTGGCAGTGTCTGTAGGCTGTATTGCATCCTCTTCCTTGCTTGATTTGGCAGGAGGCTGTATCATGCATTTCAGCTTGCTGCAAAGCCATAGCAGGGGCAGAAGCTACAGAGAGCCCTGCAAACCCATGCTGTGCAGTTTTGCTTGGTCTGGCCAAGTGAAAACAAAGTTGCTGATTAAAATAAAATCTTTCTTTAGCTGGTTTGTTTGTTCAGCAGTTATGTCTGATTTTTTGTTCCAGTGGCCATTATAGGGCTGATATACTTGTTTCAGACCCTCCCTCCTTTCACTGTTACTTTAAAACTTTTCTTTACAGATTAGAAGTACTCTTTTTCTGTCCAAATTAGAGTGCCATACATCTGCTTTGCTTTTGCATGAAGGGTTCTCTTCAGTCTCCTCCACCTCACATTGATTTCCCTGAACTTCCTGCAGCACAGAACAGGAAAGTCTCTCTGGTCCTTGGGGTATTGGTTTTGTGCTGTGGCTCATTGAGCAGCTCCATGTGATGGCTTTTTTTTTTTCTTTAGGCTCCAACTGGAAAATAAACATGTACTGAAGAACCTGGTCCTGTGGAGATGTTCATTTTCTGTAATGAATAAAGAATTGTGAGGGAGCTAGATGATTTCTTGCATGTGAACAGTAAGAAGGAAAGCAATTGCCCCTCCTTTGGGTGGTTAGTAAGGCCAAATACTGAAAACTGGAGTGTAAATTCAGCTAGACTGTTTCTACAAGTTGCTTCTCATTTATGTAGGATATTGGTGGTCTTGATTTTTAGTTTTGTTGGTTTGGAGTTTTTTTTGTTTGATTTGGTTAGGGTTTTTTTTTTTTCAAGCAGCATTTCTGGCTTTTT
>VXBB01003812.1:18729-187829 GCA_013399915.1 Illadopsis cleaveri | reverse complement strand
TTTTTTTTTTTTTTTTTTTTTGAGGACGGGTACCCTAGGGTGTCTCTTTAAAGTTAAAAATAACAGCAGTTTTATATTACTCAGCATGACTTGGGCATAGATTCTTGCTGCTCTCTGTCAGTCCTAGTTCAGATAGAGATTTAACACGGGAATCCTGGACTGGAGGCAGTGCTTGCCCTCAGAGATAGAAATAAAATAAAAGGGGAGGGATAGGGGGTAGTGAAAGGAGAAGGAGGATTCTTGGCACCATTGAGCTGTGTCATGTAGTTATGATTATAATTGGCATTTTCAGGGCAGTACTTTTGGCAGCCTGTGGTTTTTTTTCCTGCAAATGCTGCTGCTCGTCTGTGACCAGTGTAGAAAAGGAATTCAGAGGGATCTGCTCTGTGGTTTAACCCCAGTCAGCTGCTAAGTCCCACACAGCTGCTTGCTCATGCCCCGCTCCCCAGTGGGATGGGGGAGGGAATCAGAAGGGTAAAAGTGGGAAAACTCATGGGCTGAGATAAATGCAGTTTAATCAGTAAAGCAAAAGCCATGCGCACAAAACAAGGAATTCCTTCCCCACTTCCCAGGGGCCATCCGGTCTTCAGTCATCTCCAGGAAAGCAGGGCTCCATCACCTGTAACTGTTACTTGGGAGCTCCAACACCATCACTCCGAATGTCCCTCCTTTCTTCTTCTGTCCCAGCTGTGTCCTCTCCTAACTCGTTGTGCACCCTCAGCCTTCTCGCTGGTGGGGTGGGGTGAGAGCCACAAAAGGCCTTGACTCTGTGTAACCTCAGTAAGGAAAACATCCCTGAATTATCAACACTGTTTCCAGCACAAATCCAAAACAGCCCACACCAGCTACCATGAAGAAAATTAACTCTATCCCAGCCAAAACCAACACATACGCTAACAAGCAAGAATGCAATTTATATGTTAGCAGGAAGCATGATGGAAATAAGTAATACCGAGTAGCTGAAAAAATGTTAAGGGCACCCTAAAAGTCTGCAACTTGGCTGTTTTGTTTATATGTACACATTTTTGCACACGCACGGTTTAGTAAGAAACTATACTGCACATCTAAGGGTCTGAAGTAAACTGTGTAATCCAAACCCTAGCAGTAGTGTTTAATGTTTTCTGTTATATACAGAATAAAGGAATTTTATGTGAACCATGTGTGGGATGATGTTGAGCTCAAGAGTTGAAACATGGGGTATTTTTTCTCCACTAGGATTTATTTAGGTAATATGCAGTATCTATACATACGTAAACTTCTGCCCTCTGTGACTCTTTCTGTTCTTCATGTCCATGGTCATTTTTTACTCATCCCATGGGGCCATGATGATGTGTTTTCTTTTGGTTATGCTGTCTGCTTAGTGTGCCAGAGTCATTCATGCTTGTTTTGTATAGCATAACTCTAACAAAAGAGCTTGAGCTTTGGGTTGGAAAAGACACCAGAGGTTAATAATGCAGTTGTATGAGACCCTTGTGGTATTTAAGTGAACTGTGTTTTAAAGCAGAGCTGACTTCATGTTTCCAACTCTGAAAGCCCCAGAGTGAGAATGAAGATGCTGGAGTTCAGTGGGAGTAGGGCACTGCCATGAGAGGTGAATTTGGCCAACAGGCTGCTGTCCAAACTGGTGGATTTCCCTGGTGAGTTGGTGGTGCTTGTGGAGCTGCGTTTGTTTCACAAAGCTTTATTGTACTAATCTGAATCTAAAGAGATCAGCTTTGAACTGGGGAAATGCATCTCGTGTGAGAAGGCTGATGGAGCTGGGTGTAGCTCATAGTCTTGGACTGGCCCACAGCCACCAGAGAGGAAAGGAAAAAGCTTTCATCCAGGTTTGCAATGGGTAGGACAAGAGAAACAGAATTTGTTTCATCAAAACTTGTTCAGGTTAAATTTGATGGAATGTGGCTTCTAATGTTTGGTGTGTGGGGCAACTGTGGGCTTTCTGTCACTCTGTCACTCTCTGACAGCAGGTCAGACTATCTCTGCTACTCTGGTCAAGCAGAGTTCTTCTCTTCTGGAGGAACAAACCAGATGGTCTATTCTGACCTATTGCAGCCCTAAGTCTGAAAGCCTTCTGTCTGAAAGCTTGTCCTGACTGTCTAGGATGAGATCTGTTTCTGTTTTCCTCTGAAATTTGGTGTGGTTTGGTTTTTTTGTTGTTGTTTGTTTGTTTTGGGGTTTTTTTTCTTTTTTTTTTTTTTGTTGGGGGTTTGGTTTGGGGGGTTTTTTTTTTTTTTTTGGGGGGGGGGGTGTTTTTGGGTTTTTTTTTTTTTTTTTTTTTTGGTTGGGGTTTGGTTTTGTGGGTTTTTTTTTTTTTTTTTGGAGGGGGGGATGATTTGTGGGTTTTTTTGTTATTTTTTGTTTGTTTTCTCTTGGTTTTTTTTTAATCTTGGCCTAACTAAAATCAGGTTACTGTTACTCATTCAGCAACCTGCATTTAAGATCCACTCTTGAGATACCTACAGCATATTAGCTGCAGTACATATCTGCTTTTAAAGCAGAGGCTCCCATGCTAGACGAGAGTTCTCATTGTATAGCCTTACCATTTTATTCATCCTTTCTCAAATCTGCTTTCGTGTCTGAAGTTTAATTCTTTCACTCCATTCGAGACTGCTCTTGTCCTGTCCTCTCAGCTGGCTGCACTTCGGTTTGTGTGCTGTTGACATAAATCAGCATTTATTTGGGAGCAGCATCTGGTGAGATGTAGGTCTTATTAAAGGAGATATAAAATGCCTAGAGTACTCTAAGGTACTGTAAAATAAATTAATACTAGTGAGATTAAGAATAAAGCAAATCTTTATCTTGGCTAGAACTGTATTACTGGAATAATATATTCTACACAGGAAAAAATAAAGGTTGATCCTTCAGTATATCATTTTGTAAATACTGTTGTCAGCATTAGGTTCCTCCACACAGGCTCATTGGGCAAACAATAATCTCCTTTCATGCTAAAATGTCTTTTTTTTCTCTAGTGTCTAGGAATTACATTGGGGGATAAAAGAGCTTTGAAGAGCTTTATCTTCTAAAACCATTGTTTTCTTTGTTACTTTTGTGCTAATTTCAGAAATGTTGGTATCCAACAGTTAGTAGCCATACAATTAAAATGTATTCATGTATTGCTGTCATGGAAAATCTGAAACTATACAGAATAACATATTACCCTTACTGAATGCATATGCAACAGCCTAGGTTTTTTTAAACATGCATTAGGATTTCATAGCTTATGTTTATGAATTTTTGAAGTATATTTCTTACTGGTTCATGTGCCAAATATATGTATCAGTGGATTACTTATCACTTTAATGCATAATCCTTTTCTAAGACTTCAAATGCACTGGCCCCATTTGACAGAATATCTTTTTCCTCAGGTTAATGGCTTTTTTTTTTGCTAACTAAATTCAAGAATGCAGTCCTGTTTGATTTTTTTTTTTTTTTTTTTTTTTTTTAATGTTACTCATTCAGGAAAGCCTGCCTGAAAAAACATGAAAAAAAATGAATGCTAGCTTCAAAAAGGTAAACACACAGTAAGTGTGTCCAGCAAGAGAACATTTAAAATACAGAATTCCTGAAAACAGTGTTAAGATGGACGCTGCTCTTCTGTCTTCATGGCAAGCCGTTGCCTTGTGTATACACAGTGAATGAAGACCATAAAAATGAGAGGTCTTATTTGAACACCCTTCACCTAGCTTGGCACCTGAAAGGAGGGCTTTCTGATTGACTGCTCTTTTACTGCAAAGTCCTGATATGTAGTTATCCTACTATTAAGAAACAGTTCAGCAGCTGAACATCTAGGATTGTTAGAACAAACTTTCATCCACTTTTCAAGTTATTAATCGGAGTCATTCAGGATTTTGTTTGCCTGTCCTGATCAGAAAACCAGGGTGTTTTTCAGTTGCTGAAGGCTACATCCATATATGAAAGTGAAAGGTGGGACTGGGTTCTTGGCTATGGGAAGAAAATGCCGGTGTTTTATATTGAAGCTCTTCTTGTCTCAATATATTTTGGGTTGATAGTCTTAATTTGTCTTTAGATATCTTCATTTTGAGGGAAAAAGCTTACTGAACTACATGATTTAGTGTGTGCAACTAAAACAGTAACCATGAGGTCTGTTGGTTTAATACTGAAAATACTGTAGCAAAACAGGTTGGAGATTAAGTATGAGCGGTACACATGGATGCAAATCATGCTTTGGAGGCCTTTGTGTTAACTCTGCTCCAAAGAAAAGTGGTAGCTCCTCTCAGCAGCCTTCAGGCTCTTCAATATGAGTGATGAAGCACTGTTGAGGAGAATGTGGGTGACACCTGGCTATCAGTCATCTCTGTGATACCACTGTGATATTGTATGCTGTCAAGCCACTGTGATTGAGTGTCTGCACCCCATGGGATGAACAGTGAGTAGAAAAGAATTGCAGAACATGGTTTGGCTGCCACTTCCTCTGTCAGGACAGAGGAATTGGGGGAAAAAAAACCTCCTACCAAAATAATCTCAAAAAAAATAAAGACTGCCATCCTGAGGAGACCTGTGAGTATTTAGGGTAGAGAGCAATTATTTCTTCCATGTGTAATGGGACATCACTGATTATTAATTGTATTTCAAGATGATTTACTGAAGACACTTCTGTGATAGAATAGTGATTTATTTTAGTTAGGAGTGATTGAAACTAGCATGTCAGTTGGATCCTCACCTACCCCTGTATGATCTTAACGGTCTTCGTGAGGGGTAATCCATGAACAAGTTGCCAGTTAGCTGCAGGGAGGAGGCAAGAGTGGGCCCTGGGGTTGGGAAGGATGCAAGCTCCCCTGAGAAGAGTGGGGACTGTGGATTAGCATCATGTGATGGAAGAGGAGGCGAAGAAATTGCCTGCTGGGCTGGGCATCCCTGGGACAGCTCAGAGAAGGGTGATGATGGCAAGGAGTAGAGACTGCTGGTGGCATTCTCGTGCCTGAATCTGTCAGATCTGGCTGAAACCTCCACACAGTCCTTTATTTGCTTCCTTTTGCCGCTTTCCAAGAAGGAAAGTATTATTAGATACTTGGTTCTTGCCAAAATGCTTTGATAAGCATTTAGCTTATGTATTCTTACTTATTTCTCTTTGTCATCATTATTCAAGCAAGTGCCAGGCAGCTCCTTTGATTATATTTAATTCTTGACTTTACAAAATGAGGAGTCAAAAAAATTCAAATTCAAAAAAACATGTCAAAAAAAGAAGATGTATTTAAATTGTTAGAGAAGTTCCCCATTACTAAAGCCTGGATCTTACTATTTTTCATGTAAATGAGCTAACTATATATTGAAGCATATGGTGTCCCATAGAGCTGTTTCTGTTGCTGCAATAGGATAAACCAGAATCATGTAAAGAGGTGTGTTTTCTGTGGATAATTGCTCTCCTTGGGATGCTTTCTTGCAAAGATCAGAACTTCTGGCTCTGAACTGGGGGGAGGTCTGAACTTCCATGCTGCAGAAACTCACATTTGGCTTCAGCAAAAATATTTTGGAACAAGTAACCTAATCCGTATCTTCAGAGATTTATCCAATAACCCAAATGATTCTTCCCATGATATTGACAATATTGAATGTGATACAGAAGATGCAGTTATCCGGAGAAGATGGCACTGGGTATTTCTTGCTATGATTTGAGATATTCTTATTGTTAATCCGTTTTCAGTTTTGTCTTGGTTGTCAGAAAGAGCTGCTTGGTGTTCCTCTAGTGCAAGTCAGCCCCTCCTCTGCCTCACTTAGGCTGTGAGCTAGACCAAGAACCGGTGAGTGAGGGCAGGGTGGGAGAGGAGATGATGACAGGACTTCTCAAAATATTTATTCATTGAAAGTTCTCTTCAGAATTAATTGATTTTTTGAGCTGTTTGAATTTTTCTGATGCACAGGTGCCACTCCTTCTGGGATGATAATCCCAAGACCTAATTGTACTCAGCAGATACCAAGTGTGGGGGGAATTGTCTGTTTTTGAAAAGGAGGATTTAAGAATTTTGAGTTTTATTTCCTCCAGCTGTTCAGAAAAACTAGCACCCTCTGTCTGTGTTGGCTGCCTCTTTCATTGGGACCTCATATTTTAATTTGGGGGAGTGGAAGGTGGGACAAGGGCGGGGGGATTGTTTTAGCATATTCAGCCTTCAGACTCCAGGTACAGCACTGATGTGGTTCACCTGGGTTCCTGCTGGAGCCTGGAGATCCCTCTTAAAGTTTGTCACTTAAAGCTGAGGGTCATCAAAATAACTTGTGCTCTGTATGATGTCTGCTCAGCATGGCTTGCTCCCATTTCAGTCAACAGTAAAGAATAGCAAAAACATGACCTTTGGTCTTCTGTTCAGAAGCCTTGGGGGTGTTGAGGTTTGTTTTATTTTAACTTTATTTGCTTCAGAAACTGAAAGATACACTTGAGAGCTTTGGCTTGGTTTCAAACCTCCAAACTGGGGGGCTGTTGGGGCTCCTTGTGAGACATAATTTCAAGTGGTTAGAACTGTAGGGTATGTACTGACTTTCTCAGTTGATTGCAGTGCAAATGTAAAGTCAGCCCATAAATTGTAGCCAGTGTTGTGATTACAAATCATTACAGTAATGTGAAATTATTCAGTTTGTCACAAATCCTTCTAGACTACACAATTAAAGTCATAACCACAAGTATAATCCTGTAAGGTAAAGTTACTTCATTACAAAATCTCTATCTGATTTACTTTTGCTTTTTATTTTGATGACAGATTAAATAACTGAATTTTTCTGTGTAGTTAACTTAAGTGTCAACGCACATACTTTTAATATCGCTGCCAATTCTGGAGTTAATTTTGCGTTCTTAAAGTTATTGATATTGATCAATATAGTATTTGGGCAAAGACTTGATTTTCACTCTAGTGATGGGAAAATCAACTTTAAAATGATGAAGTTTTAGAAAAGAATTGCTAGTTATGTCTATCACTAGAGCTGTCTTGTCACGTGATCAGGAAATAAATGAGTTGTGATCCCTGGTACGTTTTTGGGTAGGTGACTGGAAGGAGTTGGTGCTTTCCTGCAAAAGCAGTGGCTGCTTTCAGTCTGCAGAATTATAGTGAGGCAGAGGACAGCTAGTGAACAGGAACAAAATGAATAGTTCACTTGGAATGGATTTCAGACCAAATCAAAACTTCTTGTACAGTTTCAGGTACTCATCTCATTTCTTGTGTGGCACTTGTCTCTTCCTGCCATTGGATGTCCTGATGCTCCCAGTGCGAAGGAAACTCCAGTGGGCTAAGGAGGGCCTTATGCCTGTCAGCCAGAGCCCAGTGACTCAGTGTGTCAAAGTAACTCTGACAAATACCCAGACTGAGATAATCAAAACCCATCTGGGGATTTGGTTGTTGGCCTACTTATTAATTTTAATGATAATTGAATATCCATGCCGATTACTCAGGCTGTAAGCTCAGCTTCCCAAGCCCTGTGTATTCCATTTCAAAACACTGCTTCTTCAGAGTCTGCTATATTTAAGTCAGAGGGGTGGTCTCAGTGTGGACAGACAGTACAGATAGGTAGGAGCTACTGTGTCTTTTGAAGTCACAGTAAGTAAGTCTGGCAGAGCTTGTTTCTCAGAGCTGTGTAAGTATATTGACCTGGCAAATGTCTTTATCCCCCGGGGGATTTGGTTATGTTGCTGCTTGTGTAATATTTGGAAAAGGCTTTTGCTGTGAAGGTGTTGAAGAGAAAGCAGAGAATCTAAAGCAGCCCTTGCTTGGTGTTTGTAAAGCTCTTTTGTGTGATGCCAGTAGCCCAGGTAAACCTCTTGGACTTCTCTGTTCTCTGCCCCTTTGAGCACAGCACTGTTGAGAGATTTTTTGCTTGCAGGTCTATCTCCTCCAGTGCTATCTTGGGGTGTTTCTCAGCATTGCAGTTTGCAGAGGCTGACCTTGATGAAGCTGGGTATGCAGAAGTCCCTGTGCAGCTCTCCAGGTGTTGCAGAGGGTCTTTGTCAGAAGCCAGAATCTATGCTGAGCTTTTCCCAAATGAGTTCCCTGGTGCTCCTGACCCTGCTAGAAGACTCCATAGTGTCCCCATTGATCGAGGGTAAAGCAACTAAAATCTACAATGGGGGCTAATGCCATAGGTGTCCTGTGTTTTCTTGAACTGGGAATGGCCTAAGTTAGCAAAGTCTCGATTACTGCCTTTAAAAAACAGATTGTCCCCTTCCTTTTTTTCAACCTTTGTTTTGTTTGTTCAAAAATAAAGCAGCAAAGAGACAAAACAGAGTTCAAACAATTTTTTTTTCACCCACAGTGCTGTGACCAAAGATACTACTTGGCAAATTTTCTTCCTTCTTTGCAGAGTTTTAAAACTGAGAACTGTTTTTTTCCTATATTACAGTAAATACATAAGGAATCAAAATGATATTAAGGAAAAAACGTTGGACAACACCCTGCTGTTCAAATATGTTGATTGCAAATCATTGGCATTCTAGATGTGCTGTTTCTGTTTGTTAGTGAGTTACAGTTTCAGTGCTGGTGGGGTAAAACAATTGGTTGGGAAAAAGCACAAGATTATAGTATTTGCTAGTCCTTATTCTTTAAAAAGAAGAGCAGATCTGTGAGTGTATGAGCTGAAGGTAATGGTGGTGTACTTTCATAGGATTTAAGGCCACTAGGTCTGTAAACATTATGTGGTTGATTCTCCCGTGCCATGTGTGGTGTAGAAACTTGTTCAGGAGTCCTTGCAGCAGGTCTGCAACCTTGATTTGGCCCACAGTGCATCTTCTGGAGAGAGAATTCTTTGACTGAGTCATTCTCTTGAGCAAAGTCCATGTCCTTTGTAGCTTGTGCCAACATCTATCAGTCCTTATTGTAAGACAAATTAATTTTTCTAGCTCAAATTGGTCAAACTTCAGTTCTCAGTCAATGGGTCTTTCCATGCCTCCTCTTGCTAGCTATTCAGGTACATACTACTCATCTCTCTTCTCCTCCCAACAACCCTTTTCAGGTGGACAGAGGCCACAGGCAAGTTAGCTACCTCCCAGCCTTCTCTAATTTTTTTATGGTTTTTTTGCTATAAAGTAGGGCTTTGAACTGTTGAGTAGTTGTGGACTGTCTTGTGGGATCTTTGCAACTTATCCTAGCTGAAGTGATGCCATTTGAACAGAAAATGGCTTTCTGAAAGTGATGCTAGTAAATTATCTTGTTTGCTCTGTGAGGCAAATGGATCACAATGAGAAGAAAATCATCCTTGTGATGGAAGCCAGGTAAAAGTGAGGAGGGAATCTTCGTGGCTGCTCAGCTGGTTGCTGTGGCAGGTGGGAGTTGCAGAACAGTGCAAGATGCTCTATGACATGAAAACATGGGCTAGAGCTGTGCTGAAGACTCTCATCAGGGAACCTGTGGGATGGTTATGTGGTAAGGGGAGTCCATAGGAGGTATGTCTGCTAATACATGAGTGCAGCATGCACACAGGTTTTGGTAGGAAGACCGCTTCCTGTTACAGTGGAAGATACAACCTTGGAGCCTCTTAAAGCCCTCGGAAAGGTTGGATTCAGTCCTGGCTCAGCAGCAGCTTCTGTGCAAGTAAAGGTGATATACCTGCAAGGCCAAATATTTTGTAGCATCTCAGGATTCTGCATCCCTGAGCAGAGAAGACAGAACCAAAATCACCTGTGTGCTTGGATGGCCTGTCTGATTGCTTCAGTCAACAAAAATATGAAGATTCTCCTTTTGTGTGTATGAGTGGTAGAGTTCTTTTGGGCCTGGTCCAATGTCGCTTGCTCACAAGGCAAGAGGAAGCTGTTGAGAAGCAACAACAGGTTTTTGTGTCCTTCCCCTAAATGGCTAACCCCTTTGCTTGGTTCAAAATTTCTTTCACTGCTTACTGTTTTAAGTTTCTTTGTGCACAATAATTTATGGATGAGAGCAAACATTATTAGAAAGCTTTATGTGTTGTGCACTATGGGGGCAATGTTTCAGCATCAGAGTACCATTTCTTCAGCAGTCTTCTTTTCAGTGAGTATGTGTTTTGGTAAGAAGAATGACGTCAATTAACCACATAACCTGTAGAAGTGCTGTTTCCTATGCTAATTAGCTCTTCCTCTGAGAACTGTACTTTTAATTTATTTTTCAAAGTGCATTCACTGATCCCTTTCCTTTCAAACTTCAACACTTCGTGAAATATGCATCCAGGTTTGCTGAAAGGCTCTGAAGCTGACGAGACAAAAATTGAAAGGGGATTGATTTAATGGTTTAATTGCTAAATAATGATGAAACTGTGGTTGTAATTTGATGTTAGTGTGAAATGGCCAATCAGTCCATTTTGTAGAATGAGAGCAAGGCCTAGGATAGGGCTGGATAAATAATCCCCTGTAATTTCTGTGCCAAGTGGTGCCTTTCAGGGACTCCTGAACATTATGTAAAATGGTTTTTTTACCAGAAATTCAGGCTCCAGACAAGAATTATCTTGCCTAGCAGTAAAATGCTGTTGCTGCAATTTAGCTGAGTTCAGTCCATAGGCTGCACAAAACTGAGAGGAGGTTTCATTCAAGGATGACCCTTCTGTGAGAATGTCTCTTTGGTAAGCAAGTCCAAGTCACAGGCCTTTGCCTGTGACTTTCTGACTGGCCTGCTGGGCTGGTAGGGGAGAAGAAGCACTGAAAGGAAACACCAAAGCCTGGAGCTGTGCAGGATGATGGATCAGAATGTTCAAGGTGGCCAAAATCCAGCAGATCCATTGCCACCAGGCATCAACAGACTGTGATCTCCCACCTTAACCCAAATCTGCTGGAGGAAGGGTTGGTTGGTTGATGGCAATCTCTTTTCTCATAAGGAAATGTAGCGCCTTCCCATGTGTGCAAGTTTACTTCCCCTTTCTGCTTTGCCTCTCCAACTTCTAACCTGCTGTTAATCTCAGTGCACTCTGGACAGAAAATAGCAGTAATAAGAGCTTGTAGCTTAACTGAGTAACCATGAGATCTTGCAATAGACCAATTAATTGATTTTCTATTTAAACTATTTTTGATAGTTTGTTCTTTGAGGAACTGCATGTCTTCAGCATTTCTGTGTTCTTCACCTCTGTGCCTCAGGGACTTGGGTCTAGAAGAGACTCTTACTGGTGAGGACAATATACATGAACTTTAATTATTTATATACCTACTGTCTACTCCCACATGGCATAGGCATTCTGGTGATAGCTTTAACCCACCTTACTTACATGACAAATATATGTGGCTTGTCATGGGCTTGGCTACCTGATCCAATAATTTCTTCTGAAACTTCTTTGGATCCCCCTTAAAAGTTCTGAATGATGGATTGACTCCTGTGGCAAGTTCTCTCTGTGGTTGATTATGCCCTGTCCCTCAATAACAAAGTTATCTTCCCTTCTCTTCAAAAGCATTCAATTTAAATTCCGGGATCTTTTGTTGGTTAGGCAAAAACAAGCTAATAACAGAATTTTTTTCTCTGGGTATGTGTTGCAGTATTACCATCAGGTTAAGCCATTGTTTACCTCTTGGTTAAGAAAACAATCAGTTTCTTCTGAAAACTTCAGCACCTTTCCTGGGCTTTGCATTATCACATCTGATTGCCGAAACAGCATTTATTTTTGCATTGCAGACATCTCGGCTGAGGATTTAGCACATGATTGTATTTGGTTTCCTAGCCATGGCATGTTGATGTTCAAGTGGTTCTTCAGTGGTTGTCAGATACCAGGAGAGTGTGGAGGTTGCAGGTATGAAATGTATTCTTTGTGAAACAGTTAGGATATAGGATGTCCATCACAAACAATTGAGCACATCTGTGTTTCAATTCCAGATGAAAAGAAACATTGAGGTCCAGGTTGCATCTTTGTCCAGCAGATTTACATCCGTGTAATTCTGGTGCCTTATTTAAATAGTAAAATAAACTTGACACAATGGGAATTAAATCTCATAGAATAAAAAGTAGCTAAAACTTTCATTATGTTGTGGAATAAGCATACCAGGCATCCACATGTATAATTTATTACCTATAGTGGGGTAAGTACTTAACAACAGTTATAATAAACCCACTCTGTTCATTCATTTTTAGATCTTAGCATACTGATTCAGACCTTAACTGAAAGTGAATATACAATCAATGTCAGGCTTTTTATGCAGGTTTAATAATGTAAGCCTGTCGAGGTTCTTTAATTAAATAATTATTCATTGTTCAATCAGAATAGATTGTCTCACTATAGGGATTGCAGGCAAGTATATGCAAAATCCACCCTGAACTGATCATGTTTTAGCTGCTTACTGTAATCCTGAGTGATAATCTTTGTCACACAAAAAAAAAACAGGGAAAAAAAGTTGTAGTCAGATATTAAAAACGTAATGCCTAATTCTGAGATGATCAAAGAAAAGCATGCTAAGCTACAGTTTGGTGGTGCTGTGAACAAAGTTAGAGCCGTCTGATAAGTGGGAAAAGTGAGTTTTGTAGACGGTCCAGATTCAACAGAACTGTTACCAAACCCAAAGTAAGCTAAGGTGCTCAGCATGTGGGGAATCAGGAAATCTGGGTTTGGATATTTTACTCATAGCCTCCTGTATTCAAGAGGTGGCAAATGGAGCTGTTAAGGGGAGGTGCAGTAAATTTCATGTTGTGTGTGTCTGCTGCACATGCCAGTTCCCGTAGGAGGGTGTGTACGGGCAGAGCAGCCTTCTCATTTCTTCTGGGAGCATTGGAAATGCAGAAAATCTGTTTGGCAAGGGGGCTGCTGCTTGTAGCATCACACAAGGCTGGCTTCAGATGGCCCCTGCTGCCACGGCATGTCATTAATGCAGCTCACAGCATCTGGACTGAGAGGACTTCAGTGTTTATTAGGGGAATATAATCATTTAAGCCTGAATAAGCTTCAAAGCTCTAATGTGGCTGTTTGGCCAACAGAAATGAGATGTAAATTTGTGCTGAATAGCCACTGATTACAGAAAGATGATTAATGTGAGGTTTAAAATTGATTTATGGGTGCAGTTGTCAAGGCCTAAGCCATGAATGTAATATTATCTCTATGAAAAGCTTTGGGTAGATTAGAGACCAGGGAGCAGTGGCAAAATAATGCATTTGCTGGAGGGTCTGATACAGTGTATGGGTCGTCTGTAATCTAGTCAAATTTGGTATACGCCTGAGAGGTCAGGCTTTGCCAGTGCAGCACGTGCATAATTGTATCACTTTGCCTGAAATACTGGAAAACTTAGAAGTTCAATCTGTTTTATTTTTGTTAAATGCACTTTTAGATCAAGTATTTTTTCACTTTTACTGGAAATGTGTGTTAAATGTGTACTCACTTGCAAGAAATTATACAAATCCAATTACAACGATAAAGATTAAGAATTTAGGTTTTGCAAATCTTGCTGTTCTGTGCATTAAAAATAAAACAAATTGTTTGTGTTATTTCAGTAGTAGTAAACAGTTAGAATCCCCACATAGATTTTGATTTATTTAAATATTAAGACAACATTAAAGTAACGAGGAAAACTTCCTTTCTTCCTGCTTTTCAAAGTTGTTCTGTGAACCTCTTGGTATCATGAGCTGATGAGTAATGTGAATAATATCCCTAAAGCTTTGAAAATCCAAGTATTTGGTTATAAACCTAAAAATATATGTCCTGCTCTGTGTCCTTCTGAAAATCTGGCTCTGTCATCCGTCCAGTGTTAAACCATGTGGTGTCAATACTGTTTTTTCTGGCCTTTGTTATATTGCTCTGCAATGAGTGTAACATTAAGCAGTAAAAAATGATTTAGTGATATTCTGTTTCTTGATTGCTTCTTTCACGCTCATCTCCATTGTCTTTCCCTCAATTGCTGGACTGTGTTTTGAAATGGATGTTTTAATTCAGATGTACAGAGAATTTCCAACCTTTAAAAAAATAAACCTGTGAGAGGAGAGGTGGGGTTTCCAGATAGCACATTGCTTTGTTCTGGGAAAGGGGTCAGTGCAGTCCCTCATTAGGCATGCCAGAGAGGGGCTGGTGCTCCTTTTCATTTCAGTTCCACTAGCCTCCAGCTGGGTGTTCATTCCATTTGGATTCTGGTGCTGACATCTTTCATTGATCATGCAAATTATCAAAGTCTGAGCTAAACTTCAGTGCCATTTTCATTTTTTTCCCCATGTATCTTGGTGTACAGACTGAAAAGTCTAGGTGGCTTTGTCCTGATGTTTCTCCATTTTTCAACAGCTTGAATTGTGCAGGTCTCTTAACAGATAGCACATTTCATTATAAGCATGTACTAAAAATAAGTTTTAAGGTTTTAATTGTTCTTTCTTACCCGTTTGCTTGGATGGTACTTATGTAGCAAATTGCTGCTTGTGTTTTGAGATGCTATTGCAGCTTTCCAGGAATCTGCATTGTTTCTCAGCTAGTTAGTAGTGCAGAGCAATCCAGGAATTGACAACACTTTTGCCTTCTAGGGAGTTTCACTGAGAAGTCTCCTGCACGACCTGCTGCATAAATGGAAGGTGTGGCAGCAAACCTAGCATGCATACTACAAATAAAAAAGAATATTAAAAAAATTGTTCAAGTAGAAAATCCAAATGTTTACATAAGAGGAGTTGATGATTATGAGGTTCCCCATGTAACTTTAGGTGACTGATAATGTCTTCACATGTAGCTCTTCTTGAGACAAGCCCTCATGCTTTGTCACATAGTTTCAGCATGGGGCTCTCCTGTTTGGTGTTTTCCCTCAGCTCTGAGCAGTGTGAGAACCTTTCTTGGCGTTACTTCATGAAGGAGGAGGATTTCTAGCAGTCTTGATTGCACGCAGAATGATGAAAGGTTGCCCTGGGTGGAATTAAAAATACCCTAAACACTGTAAGATACCGAAGTATCCACCCAGATGCTTAAGCTCTCAGTTCTAAATATTGCACTTTTTTAAAGCTGATATCTGCTGACGAGCTGTTCTGAGTATTGGAATGTGCAGTTGGCAGCAGTGGAGTTAGGATGGAGTGTGATGGTGCTGTGAACATTCACCCATCTCATTTTCAGTGTAGTTTTTTTATAGTGGAGATGAAACATCAATTATCTCCCCATCTTTGCTATTCCCTCTCCTGCCCTTTGTCAGAGGGCAAAGCCAAATGTGAAACCTTGGCACCAAGTGAAATTGAGTCTTGTTAACTCTTGATGCAGTGGGGAGTAGCCTTTAACATGAAGCAAGACCCTTTTTCTCCTCTTGGCATTTTTGCTGCCCACACATGGTGAGGGGTCACTCAGAAGCGTGTCTGACAGTTCTTGTAACTCTGCTGAGGTGAGAATTTGCCCTTTTAGTGAGAGGTGGCTGGAGGGGGTGGTAATGGAAGGGACTTTGTAAGTTTGCTTTCTGCTAGGAAGTATCACACATGGGCTAGTGAATATGTGTTTGGCTAATATAGAAATGGAGAAAAAATATTCACTGGTCTGATGTGGCACATCTCAAAATCATGCTTTAAATTTCCAGTTCATACCTCTTTGCTATTTGCTTCCCCCACTTATGCTTTAGTGAATGAAAAATGATCCTTAGCTTCTTGCTGGGAAATCTCCAGTAATGAGTGAGGAAACTCATATTTACTTCAGCTAATTAGCCTCAGGATATTCTGAAGCTGTGTGTTAACTGGACTATGCAGCTTACTGACCAGAGTGGCATTGTAAGAATCAGCAGGACACTGAAATCCAGTGGTAAAATAGGAAGAGTAACCCAAAAGTTAGAGCGTTCTTACTTTTGTTTTATTTTCCTGGTTGGAGAAATTGGGAATGTGCCAAGCCACCAGAAAACGTTCCTTCTTCAGAAACTTAGCTTTGATTAGGCCAGATTTCCGCCTGAGTAGGGAGATTAATCAGATGCTTTCTGTCCTCTGTTATCCATTATGTTTTGGGCTTGACTAGTAACTGCTGTCAGTAGGAATATGTATCTGCATGTATAAATGTCTCAGTTGTAAAATTCCCATCCAAATGAGGCTTGAGCCTCGGGTGGGGGCACTGTCAGATATATGGAAATAGTAAGATCCCAGGCAGTTACAACTGCTTCTGGTATTTAAAAGTTTTAGTAAACTCTTGCCAAATGTTGTTTGCATTGAACTCACTGCAGTTTCTTTTTGACTCTGGCTCCTGCCTTGAAAATGAGCTCCAAAGCCCCTAAAACCAGGCTGAGAATGTGTAAAAATAGCTTCACCTTTTGCATTATAAAAGTGGATGTTGGTATTGGAAAAGTTTGCACAAGTAATAAATTTTTTGTTGCTTGGTAGCTGAAATTTAAAACAGTGTGTTTGAGGCTGAAAGAAATAGTTTGTATTAGTCCAGAAGAGTTTTTTCATGCATTTATGTGCCCTCTATTTTGTTTAGACTCAAGAGGAGAAGATGGTAAAGATGGTTTGTGAGGCTCTCAAAATAACTGGTTTCTATTTTACTAATTTTTTTTTGTTCCCTCCACTTCTTTCCTAACTTGATCTAAGTACATAAATTGCTTTGTCTTCATGATTATTTGTATTTCAAATTTGTGATTTACTGGAAAAATTTATGTGTGGCTCTAGTTGTTGTCCTTCCACTGGTTGGTGCAGAGCAGCAGCAGCTGAACTGTCCCAGTGAGCAGGCACCTGCCCCAAAGCAGAATTTTAGTTTTAAACCTGTGTGGTTACCCTGGCACAAATGCTTACAAATTTTTGCCCAAGAGTGCTGCTTTAAGCAGAGTCCAGTGACCTGGTACTGATGGAAGAAGCTGGACAAAGCTATTTTGATGTCTCCTTGCAGTGCTCACCCATTGGAAGGAGCAGGATGGCAAACAAACGTGTGGCACTGTTCCAGGTTACTGCATTTTTGTACTGCTTGAGAGTGCTTTGGATCATTGTCCCTGGCTGTGAGGGGGAACCAGGCTCCTCAAGCACCCCATCCAGGTGCTGGTGGACTCTGCCATGATCAGTAGGTCATAGAGGTCATACATATACCTCTTGCCAATGACAGTGTTCAGGACAAAGCTCTTTTGCTCCTGCCAGTCCTGAGGTTGGCATTGGTGTAAAGGAGGCTAACAGTTAACATGACTTTTTGGGTGCTTTGTGTTTTGTGTTCTTGTTTTTTGAGCGAGCAAAACCCATTTAGTGAAGACTGAAACACCTCCAGCAAAATCAGGCTCTTGCTTAAGCATACGACTCCCAAGCTGAAAATCTGAGCAATGCCACATATCACAGCTTCCGTTGATAACACTGGCAATATTTGGTGGCAGGATTTGAAGTCCTTGAAACAGAGACTGGCCTGTTTGTAAGTGCTGTTTCATAATAGGCAAGATAGTGACAAAGTCAGCCTTATTTTACAACTAGCACAGCCTTGCAAAACCTTCTGCAGTGCAGAAGAAAAGATGTGTGGTGCTCTGCCTGGCTTTCACTAGAGATTTAGCCTTATGTGACCTCCCTGAAGTCACTGAAACTGCGCAGAGGAGAGCCTGCTGCTTGTTTGCTTTAACTGTGTAATACGACAGCAAGTGGAAACCAGCAGGCAGCTAAAAAAACCCCAAACCCACAAGTTTTTGGGGTTTGTGATGGGAGGGAAGAAGCAGGTTGCAAGATAAAGTTGAGTAGCAGGAGGGAACATTTGTGAGGGAGCTAAGCTGGAGGCTATTGATTGGCAGCCAGGTTTTAACATCAGCTGCATAAAAGGAAATCGAAGAGTCTGCCCAAATATTACCAGCGTGAAAGACAGGATAAATGGTACTGAGCCAAACACCAGGCTGGTTTGCCCTTCCGGAAGGGCGTCAGGTGTCCCCTTTTCACTTGGCACAGGGATTGCATAGCACCATACCATGCTGTCCTCTGCACCAGTATGTGCTCGTGGTAGCCTTGACAGCAGTATTTTGAGATAAAATTGCCTTTCTGTGGGCAAAGCACATAGAGTATCTCTGATGCTTTTGCACATTCAAAGCCTGAGATCAGAGATACGTGCCAAGCTTCCTTTTTCCACAAGAAAAAAAAAGGGGGAAATACGTAAATCCTTTTCTAATTTTACATCTTTGTGCCAGCATATACCTGAGTTAACATGCATATGTTTCAGAGCTCTGTGTGGTGGGTTGGGAAAATTAAATAGGAGAGGATGAGGCTTCTTATACTATGGAGCCTGTGAAATATGTAGTGGGAAGAGAGGCAGATTCACAGCCCTTGGAGTGAGGGAGTCTTGCTGGGAAGGTTGCAGGTAAGTCTTAGGAACACCTTTGTTTAATGTTCTTAAGCTTCCTTTCCCCTTTAAATACCTAGGATTTTGCTAAATGCCTGATTTCTTTTCAGCAGTGCAAGGATGTGTGGAATTAGGAACAAGGCTTGAAATGTCTATACTGCCTTTAGTGCATGCTAAAGAAAGTGAATGAGTTGGTGAAGACCAGTAACAAAAACTCATACTGCACGCCCCCCCATCCCCTCAAAACCAAATAAACAAAAGCTGTGAAATTTTCATCCCTGCTGTCAGTATTTGGTTTTGGAGCAGCAGCCTTTCACTGTGCTGTGGTAGCAAATTGCACTCCTGGAATCTCTGAGATTAGAAACAAGCCTGAGTAGCAGACAGCTGGTGAATGTGTTTTAAAATTGTCCATTTAACCCAAGGCTGCTCCACTGAATGCTTTTTTAACTCTTATATCTTTAGTTAGATGTGTGATATCTTTGGCCTTTCTACAGACAGCCTGTATGAACTATGTGCTTCCTATTGATGGAGCTGCATTTTTACTCGCCAGCAGTAGTCTGCTGGAAATTTCTGATTCAGAAATAGGTCTTCTATAAATGATTTAACATCAGACCATTGAAATGCGTTTGTGTTTTCCTTCTTAGGGCTATTAAAGATGTAGAGAAAACATTTACCACCAAATTAATGGTTGCATTTTTGTTTTAATCCTGCAGATGGGGTTGATTTATATCTCAAAAAATGTGTGCTGCAGAGAGGAATTATAACATTACACAATTTTTCAATTGTACTTAATTTTTTTTCATGCCAATAATTTTCATCTAGATGCTGTCTCTTTAGTGTGGTGAGTTTTCTTTCTCATTAACTGAAAGGCACTTCATTTCATCCTCCAGTTTGTATTTCTTTGTTGGCTGAAATACTTGTCTGAGGTCTGTAGTGACTAGGAAGCTGGGCCCAGGCAGAAGGTGCAGGGGCTCTTACAGCCGTCTCCATCTCGTGGAGGGATGTAAAAGCAGAAGGGTGGCAGCTTGCCTGCAGTCTCTGGGGGGAGGCAGATCCAGCTGAAGAGAAAGAAATGGTGTTGTCCTACATGGAGATAGGAGAGAAGAACATTAAATGACAGAGCAGAGATTTTGCCAAATACTGGCTGCTCTGATAAAATCTGGTTGACTTTCCCTTGAGGATTATACAGAGATAAGCAGCCTTAGCTCATTAGCACCTGCCCTTTCTCATGCTCTGATGATTGCTTTAGGTTTGATGGCAGGTGGTGATGACAGGATTTGCTCTGATCTGGGGAGCAGTAGTGGAAGTGCAGCCTGAGATGTTAGGCCGTGTGCCATTTCTTGCAGCTGAGATTAGCTCAGTTCACTGATGTATTTGTGCTTGGATGTTTCTCCTCATGGTGTTTAGTGCTCTCAGTGCATGAAAGAAACCATTAGAATCACTGCACTTAGTTTTTCAACAAATGAACTTTGTACTCACTCCCAAAAGCACAGCTTCTGAAGCAGAGGTGGAAATGAGCTTAACTGCATAACTCTGGGGAACATCACGGTTGGGTCCTGGAAAACTGACCTGGCAAGTATGAAAAAATTCAAGTGATGCTTTTCGGCATGCCTTCAAGTTAAGTCACTAATGATATTACTGCGACATCACAGTCACTGTAAATGTCAGTTCTATGAAAGAAATACACATTAATGCTCTTTAGATGGTGTACAGAGTTATACTGTGTACCTTGTGGCCATCCATACACATCTCTATGTGATAAAACTGGTCTGAGCAATTTTCAGTCCTGAAAGGCTTTGCACCACTTCCTGCTGGAAGTTAACACTTCCTCATATATGCTCGTTGATGTGAGCAGTTGTTGTAGTGATCCTCTGACTTTCAGCCAGAAAAAAGCAAAGTTAAAGTCATTATGTCTTTCCTGGACTATTTTGGGATGTGCTCATTTGTCCCTTGGGCTGATTTGACAGGGATCTGCATGTGGGTTGGGGGAAGTGGAGGGTAACTCTCCATTTTCATCAAGTGGAGAATCACCACCACCTTTATAAGTGTAGGACTTTATATATAGTCATGTTTTAACCCCAGCCAGCCGCTAAGCACCTCACAGCTCCTCTCTCATTCCCCACTGGCGAGTGAACAAATCAGAAGGGTAAAAGTTAGAACTCATGACTTGAGAAAAAGATTCTAAAATAGGTAAAGCAAAAGCTGCACGCACAAGCAAAGCAAATCAAGGAATTAATTCACCACTGCCATGGGCTGGCTGGTGTTCAGCCATTTCCAGGTAAGCAGGGTGGTATTTTCATTACACACTCTATCCATGGGCCCTTTGGAGCAGACCGTTTGGTTTTAATGTTGCAATGAACTCCTCTCCTTGCCCCTGCTCTCTTTTAGACATAGCCACAGACTTCAGTCCCTTAGGATTTTACCTGCTCAAAGTGGAGCCTTATCTGTGTGCTACAGTCTCTTCAGTACCTGCTGCAACACTGACATAACCACAGGCACAGATGCTTTGAGATGCACCTGCTCCAGCATGAATGTATCCATGGCTGCTTAGGGCTGTTGTCCCATGTGGACTAATCCCCAGGTCGCATTCCTGTCAACTTCAGTTCATGCTGCCTTTCCAGCATGTCCAGTGTAGCATCACAGAAATGTCAGTGATGACCTGGGCATTTGCCAGCATACCAGTGCTGACATCAAGATGTTCCCAGGCCCAGCAGAGTAGGATGGTCAGCAGCTCAGCAAGCAGCAGAGCCAAGGAGCAGCCACGAATAGGCACCAGGCTTTGGTGTGCAGTGAGGCAGTCAAGCCCCGTGGCAAGCCCAGGAGCCAGTCAATGAATAGCTAAACAACAATATCAGCTATAGGTTCAATCTAGCACGTTGGAATCAAACCTGTCATTACCTCAAACTCTTCCAGCCCCACACTGGCCATCAGAAAGGACTGTGATGGTTTAAGCCCAGCTGGTGGCTAAGCACCACACAGCTGCCACTCATTCACCTCCCCTGCAGTGAATGAGTGAGAAATCAAAAGAGTAAAAGTGAGAAAATTCATGGATTGAGATAAAGACACTAAAATAAGTAAAGCAAAAGCCATGCACACAGGCAAAGTAATCTAAGAAATTCCTTGGAAACACCACTTCCCATGGGCAGGTGGGTGTTCAGCTATCCCCATGAAAGTAGAGCTTCCTCACATGTAATGGTGACTTGTGAAAGCAAATGTCATGATTCTTCCTGTCCCCAGTTTTTTCTTTTTGTCTCAGTTTTATGTGCTGAGCATGACACCATATAGTCTGGAATATCCTTTGGGCCAGGTGGGATCAAGTGTGCCAGCTGTGATCACTCCTTGTGCACCCCCAGCCTCCTTGCTGGTGGGATGGGCAGAGAGGCAGAAAATGCCTTGACTCCTGGAAGTGCTGCTTAGCAGTCACTGAAACATCTCTGTATCATTAACAGTGTTTCTAGCACAATCCTACAGGTAGCTCCATAGGAGCTACTATGAAGAGAGTTAACTCTATCCTAGCTGAAACTAATACCATGTTAGACAAATTCACTTGAAAGTATATATGTACAGTATATTCATCACTTAAATTAACCACCCTAGTTGAAGAATGGTGGTTTTCTGCTTTTAATTTCATATATCAAAACTTCCCTATTTACTGAAACATAGAAAATCTAGCTGCTGAATTATTCTGTGTTGCATACTCTTCTTGTATCTCTTCTCAGTGACTCTCTTGGTAATTGTTAATTGCCTCTCCTAAAGTTAGGCATGAATCCTGCACAGATCTGTCTGGCTTTCACTGTAGACACATCTTTGTCCAATTCTGTGGTGGTACATCTTAATCACGGTAGAGTTGTAGCCTGTTTAAGCCCAGAAACACAAAAAAGAGTTAGAAATGAAAGTACTGCTTGCATGGCAAAAATTTCTTTGGGTTAGGTTTGTTACTTGGAAGACTGGTGGTAGATATCAATTCTGCACATCAATGGGCATGTTGTCCTGCGCAAGTCCCAACTTTAACATCCCAGATGAGGGAGGAGAAGAAATGTTTTTCTGATGGTGGTATTTATAATTCATTTTGGACTGTACCATCAGGTTATGTTCTCATGTCACTTCTTACTGCTGTTTTAATTTAAAATGTAAGAACAACATTTAATTTCAAAAAATCTTTATTGTTACATTGACTCTGAGGGTGTTCTGTCTCAGCTCTGCAGTGATGATATCTGGGCTGAGAACACTCTCAACTTTATCTCCGGCTGTATTTCCAAGGAAAAAATTTGGCCTTTGGCCCTTAGAAGATATGCAACTTGAAATGGGAGTACCTTTGAATTATGCGCAGTGCATTTCCTTTGTGGTGCATGCACAGCTGTGACCAGGTGTGTGCAGCAATGCTGAGCAGAGGATGGAGGAGGTGTTGGGAATTAAGCCCTTGCAGATAAGTGGGTCAAAAGTAGAAGGGAACAAAACTGAAACCAACACTGGCTCTCCTGGGTTCTTTGCTGCACTTAGATGGTTAACCTAATCTCTTAATGCAACATTATGGTTGTCAAAAGCAGAGAGGAAACGCTAATGTGTATCTATTGTAGGCACAGTTATGGTGCTGCTGACTCCTTTCTGCATCAGGAAAAAGCATTTCTTCCAAGTGATGCCCTTCAGAGCATGGCTAAAATAAAATGAACAAACAGTTATTACAATTCCCACAAAGAGCTGCAAAAACTTGCCTGGAGCTCTACTTAAAAACCTGTGTAGCACATAAACAGCTCAAGATTTGCAGATCCCTGTAACCTGTATTGGAAATAATCTTCTCTTTGCATGAGCAAGAACTACTCTGACTAGCACACGTGGGGAGAGCAAAGGCTTGTTTATTTCATGTATCACTCCACTGATTTTCTGGCATGCTATTTGATGGGGGAGAATAGCTTGTAGAAGTGTGGTTTCCCTTATGTGAGGCACTGATTTGAGGATGTGGTAGAAAGGAGCCTGGGGGCATGGGGACAGACAAACTGTAAATAGCTTTTTTTTCTCCTACATGGATGCATTGGAAAAGCCCAGAGAAACTGGCCCCATCTGCTTTTGTTTCCGAAGTGAATACTAGTGGACAAAGCGAGCAATACGTTTTCCCACTTTTGAACTGTCTAAAACAAAGAGTTTTAACTAGCATCCTTCTATTTATAAAGGATCATTTATCTGACTTTATCAGGAATGTATTGAACCTCTTGTACAAAAAGCTTGGCAATTAAAACATTTTTTTCCCCTGAAGGACCTGAGTTCTGAAGCCCAAGATACTCTTAGATGGGAAAGCTAAGAGTTTACGTGAGTTGTGACTGTTTTAAAAAATACTTTTCCTTTTTATACAGTGGGAAGAAATTGGTGAGGTGGATGAAAACTACGCTCCGATACACACATACCAAGTATGCAAGGTAATGGAACAGAATCAGAACAACTGGCTTCTGACCAGCTGGATCTCTAATGAAGGGGCATCCCGCATCTTCATTGAGCTCAAATTCACCCTGAGGGACTGTAACAGCCTTCCAGGAGGACTTGGGACCTGCAAGGAGACTTTTAACATGTATTACTTTGAATCAGATGATGAAGATGGGAGGAACATCAAAGAAAACCAGTACATCAAGATTGACACCATTGCTGCTGATGAGAGCTTCACGGAGTTAGACCTTGGTGACAGAGTAATGAAGCTCAACACGGAGGTGAGAGACGTTGGGCCCCTGACAAAAAAGGGATTTTACCTCGCTTTCCAGGACGTGGGTGCCTGCATTGCCCTGGTCTCTGTGCGCGTGTACTACAAGAAATGCCCGTCAGTAATCCGCAACCTGGCCCGCTTCCCTGACACCATCACGGGAGCGGACTCCTCGCAGCTCCTGGAGGTGTCGGGTGTCTGCATCAACCACTCGGTGACTGAGGAGGCGCCGAAGATGCACTGCAGTGCAGAGGGGGAGTGGCTGGTGCCCATCGGGAAATGCTTGTGCAAGGCAGGGTATGAGGAGAAGAACAACACCTGCCAAGGTAAGGGTTTGCAGGGAGGGCACTGTGCTGAGCTCTCAAGGTGATGTGCAGTCTGGGCTTTCTTCTCTTCCATGTTTTTTGTGCCTGGTTGAGTTGACAGTGGTGGGTCAGGTTCTCACTTCCACTGAGGTCCTTTGAGTAAGCGTTACAGCAGGAAGACAGAGGCCTGGGCTGGATGTTGTGGCACTCAACACCTATATGCAGATGCTTCTGGTGCTTGCAGAGCTGCCAACAAGGGGAATCTAGCACTCTACTATTACCTTTGGAGCACTGTACTATTGGGTCCATGAGGCAATTGTAATCTTATCTGTTATTTAGAGGTTTATGTTATTTTTCCTCGCTATCAGGGTTTCCTTATGAGTCTTGGAAGCCTGGTTTCTTTTTCTCTGGACTGTACCAGGGAATGTTTGAAGTTAATTTCTCTATAGAAGATGCATTTTGTTTTTGTATTTGAAGGAGTATGTTTTTATGTCTTTTTCACTCTGTGGGGGCCTGGGTATTTGATGTGGTGTGAGTTGATTGATTTTCCTCTCTGGTAAATAATTTAATACAAAGCTGCTCAGCTGTTCAGAGTTAAACTTAAAGCCTCACTGATAAAAATGCTTCCATATGTCCTGAAGTTTTCCCACAAGTAGCTGGCTGAGGTTCCAAAGTTACTGGTCAGCATAGGTCTCCTGAATTGTCAGAGGCCTTGTGCAAGAGATCTAGGGTGTCTAAAGCTCAAGACCTTAAAAAGAATACTTACAAAGAACAACAATTTACTCTGAGTGTAAAATCTCTTTTTATGGTTTGCTGTTACATGCTCGTTTATAAAATTTGCCATTCTGTTGCAAATACATAAGAGATAGCCTAAAACTAATTTGCTTGTAAAAGAGAAGGGTAAACAAATAAAGATTTCAATACAGTTTGCTTTTGGCAAAATTAATATATATTGGTGATCAGTCCCATCTTAATCGGCATTTCTTTGCAGCCACTTAATAACAGATAGTAATAGATACTGTGGGGAAGGCAGAGGAATTCCACTTCAACTGAAGTCTGTGTTGCATTTTCTCTTCACCTCACTCCAGACACTCATCATTGGTATTTGTAGTGTGGCACAAAGAATAGATCAGTGCATATCCATAGCAAACTGTGGCCTTGATTCATTAGTCCTCAGTCACATGCCTGTGACCCTGAAGGTAGTTCAAATCTCTTCAAAGGTTCACATGGAGAGAAAATGTGATGTTTGAGAGAAATGTTTGTGTTGGTGAAACCTCTACTAAACAGCATATGGAGTGGGGTTCTTGACCAGAATAGTCTCCTTTTTCTACAGATGTATTAAATACAGCAAAATCTGTCTTGGTTTTGGTTTTTCTGTGCTAATAAAGATATTTTCCCTTTTAAGGGGGGAGAAGAGATTGTCTCAATGTTTAATACTGTGCAGTGAGGGAGCAAAGATCAACATTATCCCAAGTTGAGGAAATACAGACTGCCACAGAGGGATGTTGGTCAATAGATCAGCAAGGTTTTGCTTACTTATGGCAGAAAATACCATGTCACAAAGTAACAAGACACTGGTTTTGTGCTAGGTCTAGACACTGAGGTCAGTCCATCTATAAGAATTTTTGGAGGAAAGGAGTCCTCTATTATATATATTATACTTTCAAGTCTTGTCCTCTGGTGTTGCATTTCTTGCATTTCTCAAAGCACTCTTCGAGGTCTCAACAAATAAAACCAAAAACATACACACAAAACAAACAAACAAAAATCCACAATAAACACACAAACAACCCNTAAATAATAATAATAATAATAATAATAATAATAAAAAACTGTGAACCAAACCACCAAACCCAAAGAATTACAGATTTAAACCAGAAACCTGAGACTATCATTGAAGAAGCTGCTCTGCCTGTAGAGAGGTTGCATCTCTGGCAGTGTTGAGGTAGCAATCTGGGACGTGCTTTCAGAAGACCTTAGTGATTAAAGGTTGTGCTTTCTGTTTTTGTGTGTAGGTTGGGGTTTTTTTAAATTTGTTTTTCTTAATCAGGAGGACATGATGTGGCCCCTCAATTTATGACTGTGTTGGGTAGGCCTGTGATCATAATTAGGAAGGGTAAAGATGCTTTGTGGTGGTGTATCCCTGTCCTGTTCCTAAGCTATATTCCCATAAACTACTCTTTACCTCACCTACAGCCTCCACCCTCAACAGAATTTTTATCACTCTCTTGCTCTAGAGGTGTTAAACCCGGTAATTCCTTTTTGTGGGATAGCCCTAAATTCCATCACCAAATCAATGGGACATGAGTGCCTATGGCAAATTCTGTTTGAGGGCCCCATTTGGATGTCCTGTGTTTAACCCAGGTCATTGTGCCAAGCATTCTCTGCTGGCTGGCTCCAAGATGCTCTGTTGATAGGAGGCATTCAGCCTTAGGCAGCTCAGGAGGTCTGTATTCAGCATGTACGGGGAGTTTATGTCAATATCCCATGTGAGTAAAATGCTTTCTAGTTTGGTTATTGTTACATTCAAAAAGAGGGGATTGTCTTCTAGAACAATGAAGTTAAACTTTGCATGAAAGGTCGTATGTATTTGTAAAATGTTGAACTTTTTTTTCACAGTCTGATTGATGCTAAGGAAATGCACTCCATGCTGACATAATGATGGTCTTGGCACTCTGCTGTGTAGCTTTTACAAACACCTAAATAACTTCTGACCTTTGGTTTGTAAATCACTTGGGTGCATCTTGCAAGTGGTCTCCCAGTTTGCTTTCACTTAGTAAGCAGGTTTTTTGTGACCATGCCTTGGGAAACATTTTCAACCCAGAAGAGCCTGGCTTTGTTTATTAAAATTTCTACTGCAAAGATGACATTTTCCAATCTCTAGTGTCACATCTGGACAGAGCAGACTACACTCTTTTATTAGTGGTGATGTAAATCCCAGTCATCCTTACAAACATATGGGAACTATTGAAATCCCTTCTGCCTACAAATCATTAATTGGCAACGATGTTCTGAATTCATCATCTTGTCAGCAGGGTTCCTGTTTGAAGAAGGCACTGACAGTAACAGCTGAGCAATTTCTCTCACTGGGGACTCCGAGGTTGTAAATATGACATGGTCTAATCTCCTTATATAATGTGCTCATTCTTTCAATTAATATAGACAGCTAGGTAGTAGTTACTGTAAAAAACCCAAACTACTTGGATTTTTACACCTGTTTGGGCAACATGGCACATTTATCAGCAACTGCTAGGAATAGCTAGAGGAAAATTGTGACTGTTAGGACATGTTATAAAAGACCAGTGTTAAGGTTCATTATTCACAAGAATATACTGCTGTACTAGTTAGTAAGAGAAATGAAAGCAGTTGCTCTGTGAATTTCCATGCTGGTTTTCAGAGTGGTGGTTTGGTGGTACCGCTGGACTGATGGTTATGGGCTTTGCCTCAGTTCAGCTGTGCTTTCTGAATGGAGCCTTGAGAAAAATGCCCACTTTCAAGTCTGCTTGGCCTATTTCCAGTCTCCTAATGGTGGTCTCTGCCCTAGCAGGTAGTACTCGACCAAAGCTGAGGGACAGATCCTAAAATGCTGTAAAAATTGGTGTCGTGCCACTGACATTTCTACCTTTACCCATTTCTGTGTTTGACCAAAAAAAATTATCTGCCCAGTCTCTGATTTCCTTTTTCCTGCACTGGCATAGGTGAGTTTTATAGTAACTTCAGTTTTAGTTACTTACTGTAAATAGCAGCACTCATCATTGGGCTTTGTGTAGGAAATCATACCTTGACAAGGGCACCTTCTGGCACTTCTCTTTGTATTCATCCTCGCCTGCAGCCCAATATATTTTCAGTGAGCAGCAAGAAGTACTTATTTTTATGCTTTTAAACATAGTTGAGCCCATGCAACTGGAAGAGAGGGGATGTTGACATGTTAAGCTAATGAGAGCCAAACGTATTTCCAGTAGTGAGGTCCTGCTAGTGTCCAGTGGGCTGCAGGTTAGTAACTGCAAATGTAATTGATTTTGCAGAACCTGATCTTTTTTCAGATTACTTTGGAGCTGAAGCAAAAATTAATTAAATATTTGAGTAAAGAAAAAATGAAAGGAAAGAAAAACCGCACAGAAGGAGATCCAAAGTGAAAAGGTGAGTAATGAGTTCAGGAGGTCATGACACTCTCCTTTCCGAGAATCAATACATGCTGCCACTTGAAGAGACATCAAAGGCAGTACAGCTGGTTTTAGCTAGCTAAAATGTATAGACAAGGTTACAGATGTTAGAGGTGGACAAAATAATGGAGGAAAACTCAGTGATACCTTTCTTCACCCTTGCTGTCTTCTGAGGAAGAGCATTGAAACTGACGGCTGAAGGAAAGATGGGTTGGGGTATAGCTTGTGCTTTTAGAAAGGAGCTGCTGCCAGAAANAAAAATTTGGGTTTTTTTTTTTTTTTTTTTTTTTTTTTTTTTAAAACACCTCTAGAATGTTCAAGCCCTTCTGCTGTCTTAAATATTGATGTTTGTTTGATTGTTTTTCCCTGAATCAACTTTGCTGAACATACCTCAGTGCATTTACAAAACCATATTTATTTTTGCTGATTGTTCATTACTTGTGTTGTGATTCAGCTGAGCTCTTGCCAAGAGAAATGAGTTTCTTACAGAAAACAAGTGCTGCAGAAAAACCTTGTGTTCACAGGTCTTTTATTTTGGACTTAATTAAAACTAATTGATATCTAGCTTATATAGCTTAGAAGTTTACTTGCTGAATCAGTTCTTGGATGCTTTTGTTGCTGACTGATTGGGGGTGAACCAGAGCTACTCATCTTCCTCCGAAAGTGGAGCAATCAGTGCAGACTGTTTGAAGGCACTTTCCCAGAGCAGTGATTGCCATCCCGTTGATCAGGCATTAGAAGGATATTCAGAGGCAATTGTTTATTTACAGCTGTTCAGGAGCAAGCAGGCAGAGGGAAGGACCCTTGGCTGCTGAGGAGCAGAAGGCACCATCTGCAGAGGGTTGGGAGGCAACTGAGTACCTGGAAATGTCGTGATGGCAGAGCCCTGCTTTATGAGTCTTGTGTTTCTGAGTCTGCACAGCAGCTATCCCAGAGGCCTGCCTTGTGAATAAACCAGATAGCTGATACCACAATAAAGAAAACCCTGTGTATTTGCATATTATGTGTGGTTTTCTCAGGTGACAGAGTGGAGCACCTCAGCCATTGCCTTTCCTCTCCCCTTATTTCTCGAAATGGAAACATGCTGCTGCACAACCTTATTTTGAACTTGATCTTTTGCTCCACAGCAGACAGTGTTTCTGTTTTTATACCTGATATATCTGCACTAGGGGGACAACTTTTCTTCAGCCCATTCCACAGCTTGCCTGCCTCTCTGCCTCGTGTTGGATGCATTCTCTCTTTCTCTCTCTCTCTCTCTCTCTCTCTCCTCCTTGTTGCGTATGCTAGAAAGGCAGCATACTGCTAAATCCTGCCTGTCCTGTGGGAGACTTCCCAGCTGGGACTCAGGTGGATAAGGCAAGTGTGCTTTTACCTTCGTAGTGGAGTGGAAAGCAAGCAAAGTCCAGGGATAAAAAAAACCAAACGTCTTTTTAATTGTTCTACTGGGAGGTGATTACATGGCAAGAAAAACATTGATGGAAATATTTGGTATATGGAGAATACTGAATTTGGAAATACAGTTGCCCCTCCAGGGAGTTCTTTGCCCATCATTCATACTTCTTGTGCGTTTTTCTGATTAAAATCAAATTGACTGGGAGTATAGCATGCTAGGTGTTTATATAATTATGAGCTGAAGTACCTAGTTAATTTTAATTAGTCACAAACCCAGCCAGTGTCAGAATAGCTGAATTTTTGGCCACGCAGTGTGTACTCTCTTTTGAAATGTAAAGAAAGTCACTTGAATGCAAAATGCAGTTGTCACTGGAGAGAGAATGGGTTTTATTCTGTAGAGAGGTGTGTGCATGTATATATTTAGGTGTTTTGTTCTGCAGCTGAAATAATTAACAAGAGCAGGGAAACGTTTTGCACATATCAAAACTGTATTGCAACAGGACTGGATTAAATATTACTCTCTTTGTTTTGTTTTGTGTGTGTATATTTGCTCTCCTTATTAAAGGAGGCACGGTGTCCATCTATGTGCAACAATTTATGCTTTACTAATGAGCTGTAACTTTCTGCACTACCTTGTACACTCATAATCCCAGTGACTGAAGATCTTTTCCTTGTTCTGCAATGATGCTTTTAGGCTGCTACTTTGACCAACATAACCTTCCTGTTCTTTGCAGTCTGGCTGCTGTGCAGTCACCTTTCAGAAGGACACTTAAGAAGTACTTTACTCCCTCAACAAACTATAGATTGAACAGTGCTAATAAAATAAGGTTTGGAAATGGCTTCAGAAGTGTAAACTGTGAAGGTCATGTTTGCTTCTTAGCCATAAGATATTTTGGGACAGATCTTAGGGAATGCTTTTTAGTCTGGTCCTAGATAACTAAATGATATTTACTTGAATGGTGCCATTGTTTGGTTTTAGCATTCTTGAAGATATTGTATCCATTGGTAGATTAGGGAATCTGTTAAACTATGGGATGGCAGAGGTGTTGCAGGACAAAAGGAGTGTTGGCCGTGGTGTAGTTAGATTCTTTTGATTGCCGCCTTCGACTTTGAATGGATTTGAAACAGCTCACTTATTAATTGTGGTTTTTAGAAACAATTAAGGACTCTGGAGAAACACTAAGGATAAAGTGCATGAATGCTTGTTGGCAATGTAGTGAATTTAACTGCCTTGATTTAAGATACGGCTGTCCCCAGCTGCCCACTCTGCCCCGGTGCTGGAAGCTGCTGCTGGCTCTGTAAAACTGGATAGTTTGTCCATGACTGATGTGATCAATGGAGTGTTTGTCTTGATGTCCTGGCCTGGTGGCACTCTCCCTAGATGGTGATCTGTAGCAGAAGGGTGGCTGCAGCCACTTGAACTGCCAGAGGTCTGCTAGAGCTTGTTTGTCAGAACCCTCATTGTGTTCAGTGAGAATTCTCACTGTTTTGCTCATAATTTGGGTTTTCAGTTTTGTATTTCTCATTTAGAAACACTTAGCAGTAGTTAATGATGTGTTGACATTTCAATAATAAGCTTTCCTCTCTGCATGCTTTACATCTTGACCATTTTCACTTGCTCTGGGTTAAAATTGAGGTTGATATCCAGGCTCCACAAAAGCAGGCTACAATCGTGCCTTGTATGGACAGATTCACAGCTTATATTTTATTTTATTTCTTTGGTGGAATAAACTTGCATCCTTTACAAGGTAAGTGTTCAGTAGAATGAAGTAGGAACAAAGAGACTGTGATACATATGTCTGTACAAAGAGTTGAATCTGCTCTTCATGATAAAAGAGGTACCCATTTATTTTGCTGGAAGATTGTTCATTTTCTGTCACTGAAGAAGTTAATCTAGAATAGACAGAATTGTATGTATGAACAACACAGGGTTAAGATTGTATTGAACATGTTTCTGATGAGCTTCCATTTTTGATTTCCCTTAGGGTGGTTAAGAGGTTTTTAATACTGGAGCAAACTCAAGAGGGGTAGGTGTTATATAAACCCCAAAATGTAGATGCAAAACAGATTAGAGAAAAAACAAACAAACAGAAAAAAACCAAACACTCCAAGACAAAAGAGGCAATTCCAGGCTTGTGGATGTCACTTATTACTTTCATACACCTGTCTTTATAAATTATGTTCTTAAAAAAAAAACAGCTGAACTTTGAAGATCTGGGATTTAGGATGGCAACTTTCTTCTCACTGTAAATGACAGTCAATCAATTTAATCTCAAGAAAAATTCTACTTCACTTCTCCTGAAAATTCAGGCTTTAAGAGCTGCAGATAAGTAGCACTATCAGGACAAACTCCCTGGCTGGGATAGTGAAACAAGACTATTCCTTCCTGCATGCCTCCTCATGCCACCCACAGTTGTATTCCTGGAAGCAGGATGGGTGGGAGAGGATACACATCAGCAGAGCATCTTCATGTGCATTTTCATGGTCCTGATAGAGCCCATGTGGTACTGATGATAGAGCTTCCCTGACAGGTTTGCCTGACCAGTGTGGGCCTGGAGTTAGTGCAGACTTGAGATGTGACCCATTCTTGCAGTGACACTTGGAGGGATATCCTGAGCCAAGTCCTCATGGTAGGCTTTGACTAGCTTATGAGTAGTTCTGCTGCCACTTGAGAAGTGAGTGTTTCAGTGTGAGGAAAGAAATAGGTAATGCAGACTATTAAAGCTGCTTCCAAGTTGTGATAAGGGCTTTCCTCTGTTGGATCTGGAACCACCCACATTATGAAATAGGTCAGAATCGCTATATTCCCGTTTTATAAACAACAGCCTTGAACGGAGACTGAGTTATTCAATGCCATTCAGAGACTAGAACCTGAACCAGGATTTTGGGCATCAGTGCTGTACCTGATCTCCTGTGCTCTTTTTATGCTCTTAGACTAACCTAAAACCCTTTTAAGATCATTCATCTCCAGGTGGATTCATTGGGAAATAACAATGAAATTAACATTCCTCTAGAGATGGAATTTGAACAGAAATTGTCATTTCAAAAAGTGTGCTTTTGTACCTCAGTTAGATGCTTTCTTTAAAAAAACCACTTGGCCTGGAGTCGCATTTTCTGAACAGGACTCTCACATCAACCTAGGTTCTGCCTAGTGTGGCAGCTGTGCCAGGGAATCCATCTCTGCCCAAGGGTCCATTTCACTGCCAAAACCTCAGCATTATTGAGTACCAGACCCTCTGCATATATATAAAAAAGCATCCCCTGCTCCAGAGGACTCTCCAGTCCCCTTGCACGTGTGTGACTGGTATTACTTGAATAAAGCGAGCCTGTCTAGGGAGCCAACATGATCTTTGTTGAACTCCAAGTGATGGTTGCCACCCAAATGAAATGACTGTGTTCTGCATGTGCTGAAGAGTCACTCTGGTACAGTACTGATTCCACAAATAATGCATTAGAGGGCTTACGCTGAGCTGCACAGTGTGTCATCCCATTGCAGTGGTGACAGAGGTCACAGTGTTGCCTTCGAAAGCTGCCTGGAAAGGAAGCTTTTTAATTACTGCGGAGGATGGGGAATGTGCTAATTTGTAATTTGGCGGAAGCCACCTGCGGGCTGCAGCTTCCCAGCTCCAAACTGTTCTCAGATAGCTTGCAGTAACAGAGCTAGGACTGTGGACTTCATTACTGCTGGGGCTCTGCACAGGTTCAAGAAGCGACAGTAGTGTTGGAATCTTGGGACAGGAGCTAGTGTTTTATTAGTATAAATCCAAGGCAATTGGGCATGTTAATTACTGGAAGAAATTCACAGCAGGGAGGAAGAGGTCCAGGATGATGGGGAGATGCCATGGATAATTGCCAAGGTCCACAAAATGACCCTGTGCTGGGATTTCCTGCATTGCAATGGTTGACTTGCAGCAGACTGAGTGTTGTCATTGCCGGCTGCAATGTCTAGAGCAAAATGCCCAGAGGGAATCTGAGGCAAAAATAGTTTAAGGCTCACAGAGTACTGTGGCAAAAACAATCATGGCACCCCCCAGTACCAAGTCAGATGTTGGTTAGGGCATTTGTAGGCACATGAGTGTGCTGGTAAGGGATAAACAGGTGATGGGATTTTACTCTTCCTGTCCTACCTGATTTTGGGTCTGCGTTTTGCTCAAGCACTTGATGCTGTTTCACTGCCAGAGCAGATGATCAACAAGAGACTCTTTCTAGAAGTGAAATGCTTGGAAATGGCTACAAACCTCTGAAGAAAAAGGCAGGTGTCTGTCTTGCAAAATAATTTTTTCCTCTCTGCCTAACCAAAGTCCTCATTCAGGCTCAGGTAAAAGCTGTTCTCCCCTCCCTGGGCACAAGACTGGCCCATATTATTTATTTATTTGCAAAGATTTCTTTTTGAAATTTTTTTTTTAGAAGAGCTTTTACATTATTTTTCTTTGCTTTCACAGTTCAAGCATGATTTAATGTGTCACAACTGGTTTGCTTGGCTGGCCTTGATTGGCTTGCATACTTCCACTAAAACAGGGCAGTCATCCTTCCAGGCATTGCTGCTGCCCAGACAAATGAAGTGTCATGGCAGCTAGGACCTGCTCCTGTGTTGTGACAGCAGTAGCATCCTTCAACAAAGCCGTCAGCAGGGAATTTAGACGGGGGTAATGCCTACAGATATGACTCGGGTGAGGGCAGCATGGGCCCACACAGGCAGATGTGGAGACAAGCTTACGCTCGAGAGACTGAATCGATCATTCATGTGCAAAGGCATTTTGGTCCAGATTGAGAGTCTAGCTAGTACTAGAGAGGGAAAGAAGTCATCCTGTTGGTGCCTGCACTAGTCAGCCTGGCAGAAATAACACTGAGAGACCTTGCTGCAGGGTAGTGCTGCCAGACTGATACATCTGGTTGCAGGTTTCCTGGCAGAAATGAGCTGCAGTGTGATCTTTTGCATTCTGTAGTCAGTGGAGATTTTGTCATTGATTTTGGTGGGAGGGAGATGATAATCCTTTATAATATGTTAACTAAATGATTTCCTGGCCTAGATCTTTATTAAGTGTTGTACTGACTGCCAGCAGAACACAGCCTATAGGAAAGAAATTTAGTTCATGATTATTGGTGTAACTCAGACCTATTTGTCATCAAGTGTCTGATCCTGGTCTCGTCCAAACTTTCTAAATACCAGTTTCTGGCATTTTGTGGTTATCTTTTTCTCATCTAATGCAGGGAGACTCAGGCTAAAGTGCTGTTTCTGCACTCTTTTCCATTGAAGAGGGTAAGGAAGAAATTTTGAGTCACTTCTCACTCTAATTAGTTTAAAATGCCATAGCAACCCTTGAGCCTGGCTGCAGGACATGGTGCTTCATAGGAAGCCTTCCCTAAGGTGCTGCTGTATGCTCAACTGAGCAAGAGCTCTGCATTTGGCATCCTCATCACTGATGTCTTCAGGCTCTTGTCTCCTGGATGCATCAGTAGCACAGTAACTCAGCAGTCAGGTCAGATATCTCCTGGTGTGTTTTTTCTGGGGTATGTGGGATGGCTGCCAGCTGGAAATCTGGTGCTCAGGGGCTAGTGAAATGGTTGTGTGAGTCTGTTATTGACTGAGCTCTAAGCATGGCTAATGGCATTGATGAGTTGTGTCCTCCTGATGGTGAAGGCATTGGGTCATGCACTGGCTCTGAAATGGAGCATCTTAAGTGCACTGGGAGATGGGGAGACGTGTCCTCTGCCAAATCCTGTCCTTCCAAAATATTGTGGGCATGTTTGATTTGGTGGCCTCTTCTTTTGTCCTGTTTGTTTTTTTGTTTAGGGAGGTTTTTTTGGTTGTAAGTTTAGTTTGTTCTTGGCTTTTTTCCCAATAAGAGACTATGCTAGATCAGACCTTGGTGTGTAAAGCACTGGCCAATGTTGTCTGGAAACTTGATTCCTTGACTCTATAAACTGACACAAAAAGTGTTTATCAAGATTACCTGTGCATGACTCCTTCTGTGTCTTCAAGTCATTCAGGTACGTACAAGTCATTTTGCTGTACTTTGTGGGCACTGTGCACACAACTAAAACCACAGTGCCTCTAATGTGGTATCTGTGTTTAATACCGTGTGTAGCTCTGGGCTAAAAAGAAAATTAATATTTTACAAGAAAAGCAAAACTACTCCAAACTAGAATGAATGTTTTCAGATGGAGGCATTTGCTCATAGATTGGAGACATAAAAATGCCAGCAGTGTGTTTACTGTAAGTATTTTGCCACTTTGGTTGGGAAGAAGCAGAGGCAGCACAACAGTTGCACTGCAGTTCTGTCTGTAGGACTAAGTGTGCGTTGTGGGATTTAGTGGGAGGCACCATGTTACTGCTGGCATGCTGCTGAAGGTGGGTGAGGGCCCATGGAAAGCTGAGCTAGAACATTCCTGGCCATGGTGTCACCTTCAGTGTTTTGTGCTGTGTACATGCATGAAAACAGCGTGGGCCGTGAATATAGAGAAACAAAAATACTCCTGAAAGTTTATTGAGCAAATGCTTCTGGTTTCACAAATTCAAATTTTACATGTTTCAAAGACTGATTTCTAGATGCCATTGAGAAGAGCATCAGGCCGCATTCAGATTAGCCTTATTGTTCCATAATATCTTACTGGAGTACAAGGTTAATTAGTACCATAGGCAATATGCATTATTCATCACAGTAATCAGGCTTTTCTTCTGTTGGTCTGTTGTATGCTGCAAATGTTTTTCCTTCCAATAACAAATCCTTGATATATCATTTTCAAATTTAATCCTGCCAAATCACATTTGTGATACATAAATTATCTGGGCACTCTGATACTGATGGAAAATATTTCAGATGTCAAAAGTACTATAATTTTAATGTTGAACTCCTGGCTTGCTTGGGCATAGACCCGAAGGACCATGGGAGATACAAGATGATTTTATTAATGCCCATCTTCAACCTGCCCCAAACTGGGGATCCCACTAGTGACATGAAGAGTGCAGTTGTTTATAGCAGTGGTGTTTTCAGTGCTGATTACCAGCAGTATTTCACTGCAGGCATGAAGTGCTGAAGTTGTATTGCTGCTATGGTACTGTGGCTGCTTGCAGTGCCCCAGCACAGATCTCAAGCATCCCGATTCCCACTCTGATGTTTGTAGCAGGGCTCCTTCAAGCAGAAGGGCTAAACCTGAGGTGCTCTTGGCTACTTTGCAGTGCCAGGGGGCCCCTCCTGCTTCAGGGTACCAGCACTGGCTGACAGGTTTGCAGAAGGTCTAGCAAGCTGTGGCTTTCACTTGCAAGGTGTGTTTGTAGTGCAGAGGCTTTGGCCTTTCTTTCTCAGTTTGGGAAACCAGCAGTACCTCATCCTCAGCTGGCAGTGTCCACTAGAGAAGAGTCATGCAGGAGGAGGAGTTACACAGTGTAGTGATTCAGCTGATCCTTGCTCATTTTCACCCCTGGTGTCCTGCTGCCCTCTTTGTCCAGCATTCAGGAGGCTGGGTCAGTCCTAAGATTACTGTATTGAAGGTGCCTGGCATAGCTTCCAGAGCAGCACTTGGAAAACATAGTGATCGCTCTCTGCTGCCACACCTACTGAAAGAATAGTATTAGTCTGAAAGATCTCTGGGACATGTTTCACTGCTGCTTTTAAGCTCTTGACTTTTCACCCTGGCTGCCTTCTGGTAGAGTTTTCCAGCCTTCTGTCAGCTGTACATACATGTATTAAAGTGTGTGGGTAGGTGTTAGGAGGGACAACTGAGACACAAAACTGGGTGACTTGCTGAAGGTTCTACAAACTGATTTTGATGGAGCCAGGAGGCTCAGGCTTCCTGCTTCTGCCATCCTTGCTTCTTCGAGATCATTGGCAATTTCTCTCATCTCTCTTGAAAAGGGTTTAGGCATGAACTTCTTTCTAACATAAGATGGGGTAGCCTCCTTTCACAGCTGGGCATATCTTGCAAAGTGATGTTGTGCTGTCAGGGCCCCAGGGGTGTAACTTGGACTGACATGGCTGGAGGATAAATATGGCAGATTTCTACCTTAAATAGCCTGCGGCAACAAATCCACTGCACAGGCAAGAAATGCTTGAGATTCCTTTGTGTTCAAATATGAAAGTAAATATTTTCCGGCAGCCCTGACTCACTTCCCTTCCGCCCCTCTTGTTTTGTATGTGCATTGTTCTCCCCTCCTGACTTTCTCTTTAGGAGGAACCAGCCTAGGTGACTGCTTTTCTGCTTGCCTCCTTCTGGCTGACATGGAGGGAGATTCCAAGGGCACGATCTTCACAGTGGAATGCAGAACACAATGTTAGGTTTGTGTCAGATAACAGAAAAGGAACACACGCTTTGAAAACGAGTACCCCTGGTGTGTCTGGGGCTTTCTGGGGCAGTTTGGAAACAGCTTTTTAGCAAGAACAGGCAGGTGGATAAGTGCCCAAATTACATTTATCTGTCAAACAACTAGCATATGTCTGTGGTCTTTGATTTAGATGCTGTTGTGATATAAACAAATGAGCAGTCACAGGACTGTAAAGAGGTGATGATGAGTATTATTCCTTTCTCCTGATTATTACCCACTGCTTTGAAACAAGTAGTTGAGATTCTTGTCAAGAGACCTCTGCTCTTGTGTAAAACTGCATTTGTAGAGCAATTCTGTTTGCTTCCAGTTAAAAAGGAATAGACACAGCGTTTCCTTAAAAGTTAGTTGTAGGCAGCAGAATAATAAATAAAATGTGCCTAAAGTATAATTATGTAAATCATCAAAAGTGGAATGGCTTTATCAGCTTATTCTTTAAGAGTTACATCAATAACTCACATCAATGAGCTTTTATAAATGTGCAGTGTATATATCCTACTTTGTAGCACACTGTTACGACATAAAGGCAAAGGAATCTAATTTTTTGAATAATTTCTGAGGACAAACCCAAAAATTCACAGTGTTCAGTGATGTGTAAATTTTGTGTTGTGTTGTGTTGTAAGTCGTCTTAGTTGAAAGTATTAATGAGAGAAAATCATCTGCAAATGCTGCATCCATAGATCTCTGAAATAGCTTGTGGGGGCAAACACTAGACTATGTGGCTGATAAATAATAGAAGAGCTTCACTCTCTCTCCTTCTCTCCCTTTTCTTAGGTTTACATGACATGAGCACTGCTTGGAAAAAGTAGAATGGTGTTCAGTCTGTACCAGAATGTAACAAAAGCCGTAGTGTTTCCAGAAAAAAAGTTGTGTTTCTGTTTTGGAGCAGTCTATATGTGTGTGAGTCTGAAGGCAAGAAAAAAGCTATTTATTGCCACAACTGACACCATGAGTAAAGAAAGAACCATGAAATCATCGAGTATGCATGAGAAGGGAAAAAGCCCATCACCTTTACTTCAGCCATACAGATATAACCAGCCCCTTGAGAATCTGCCTCTGTTTCAGATGTCCTTGAGAATCTGCCTCTGTTTCAGATGTCCTTAAACATGCAAACAACACGTATACTTGAGGCTGTGCCCAAAGGAGGAGAGGTCTGTCCCACCAAGCAGCTGCAGGTTTGGGACTTGGCACACCCAGCAATCTACTGATGTAGCATTTGGCAGACATTGTGGATACTCTGTTGTATCTTGTCCTTGTATTTATGTCTAATAAATGTTTTACATCTTCTTGTTAAAGAAGGATGTGGTGCTGGTGCTTGATGGTGGGATTGACGTGTGATTTCCTGAAAATGACCCCATAAACTCAGGTTTATCATCTTTATTTTTGTTTTGGACTCTGCTTTGATAGTTTATTTTCTAATGGCAGCAAGAAATTAAAGTCTCCTAGATGCTTTTAAAATGACCATATTTGAAATTATTTTGAATTTCTTAAGGAAAATGTATCAGGTCCTGCTGTAAATAGCTTGTTTGTCTTTTGTAAAAGGCAATAAGGAAATGCAGGATTTCCTGGCCTTTAAAACAGCAACAACATAAATGTTAGTAGCACTAACACGTGGCTTCTTTAAACACAAGGGAGTTTCGTGGGTGATGATGAAGAAAAAGGGGCTGAGCAGTCAGTCTCAGTTATGCTTCTTGTATGCTTGCCTTTCTGGGATGGAATTTCCAGGGCTTTTGTCACCAGACCAGATATCTGTTGTACCTTGGGGATGTCATTGTCTTCATTTGGTAATGGGGAGCAGCAAAACAAAGAAAGGAATTGCCAAAATCATGTATCATTCAGTGGAAAATCAGGCTTCCCAATCTTGTACTGTACTTTCTAAAGTGCATGCCTGTGCAGATACATGTATATGCTATTCCTTCTCATTAGGGAGTGTAGGCATGTGTCTTCTGTATTTTAGCTGATCTTAAGTGACTCACTTTCCTGGCAATGGCTTCAGTGATGTGATTTGTCATTTACAGTGGAGGGGTTTTTTTTCCATATATGTAGGCCAGGATTTCAACTGTAGTTCAGTAAAACACTTGATTACATTTTGTATTAGATGTTCTTACAGTCTACAGGATATTCCCAACTAGGTTAGGGAAGCTAGAGGCAGGACAACATCCTCAATATATGAGTATTTAATTTGTTATGTCTTAGGTTATTGGAGAAATAAGAGATCTTTAAAATGTAGAACTTCAAGTACAGAGTACATGGTATTACTGAGCTGTCTGTGTCTTCTCTCCTGGACAAGGCTGGATTAAATATTTTGCTCTTTACTGACTTACTATAAAGCGTAATTTGCAACCTTTTCTCTTTTGCTGAAGCACCAGATCTGAATACATGTTCCAGTGTTTGCTTTAAAATAGCATGCCACTGTGCATGGTGTTTCTACATATTTAATTGTCTCTTTTCAGATAGTGAAAGTGGATCCGTGCCTTACAAAGCAATATGCCTCTGTTACAACAGGATTATATCTCTTCCCCTCAAGTAAAAATGAAAACAAAAAGCTCTTCCTGACTTAGTGCAAAACTGGCAATCTACTGTTTTGACAAAACCTCTCAGACTTGCAGTTTCTGCAGCCAAAACATACCAGCACAAAGTCTCCAATAAGTGATAATTAATTAGTGTGTAGAAGTGAATCCTGCTGTGAGCCTTCGGTCCCTTCAGTTAAACTGTTTTATAATGTAATGCTATCAAGATATTTCATTGTACACAGAAAGGAAAAAAAATCATAAAATACACGTTCTCAAATTCCCATGTGAGGGTGAGTTCCTTTCATTTATCAAGCTTGCTGGTGTGCCTCCAGAAATTTTCTCCAGAATGATGACTAGTTCTTTAATTACACTTAGATTGAGCTGTGTTTGTTGGTGGTGTTTGAAACTACAGATTGAATTTAGTACTGTAAGTGTCATTAATCTGGTGAAACAAAAATACAGAGTTTTTAATAAGGTCTCAGTGTTTTTAAAAGCTCTGAAGAGATTTAATGCTAAAACAACAGATATAAATCTGCTTGGCTCCTCTGTAATTGTCTCTCTCAAGCATGTACCTCTCTTCAAGGGAACTTGGCTCACACTAATTTCAAAGCTGTTTACTGCCTGCATGAATTTGATGAACTCCCACTTTTATTGTTAAAAGTTGTTAACATCAGAGGTGACCAGGAAACTGATGAGGCAGAGTCTATGCATGGTATTAATTGCTCTGTGTTTTCTGTAGGACCACAGAAAACCCCCAGCCTTTCTGTTGTGCTCTGGATGTCTGCAGCCTGGCTGAAGAGTTCATAGGTTTGAGTCTTACTGTCTTTTAAGCCTTACTTGTGAGTTTTTGGCTCCTGTTTTTGTGGACTTGGCTATGTAACAGGCTGAGCCTTGCTTTTTGATCTTGTCGACAGGGGTGTATCAGTGCCACTACCTGATATTGCTGTTTGCAAGGCATTGGGAGATGGAGCTTTGTAGCTGCATCAGCCTGGCACATAGAGGTATCACGCAGTGCTAACTGGAGTAGAAATGTGCCATTGTTTTCATGATTACAAATATTTATTCCTAAATAAGTTCCAGACTTTTTCTTTTTTTTCTGTGGTATTTTAGTTTTCCCTCTTTTTAGCCAAAGGTAGTTTTTATAGCAAGTAATCAAACTGGTAGGTTTCAAATGAGGAAAGGAGAAGATTGCTTGATTGGTATTCTAATTTATAGATATATGGAACATGCATGGAAATCTTGGTGACTTCTTTATTAAACTTTGCTCATTCAACTTTTGTGGACCTGTCATCATTTACACTCAGTGCATAGTGAGTCCATCTTCCTTCTCCCTTCGTTGCTAAGCTTCCTTGTATGGGAGAGCTGAGGGGACTTTGCCCCTGGAGTCAGGATGGGGCTGCCTGCATGTCAGTGAGTGTATTTAGCCATCCTAATAGTAAATATTGTAGTTGAGAGGCGGTGGTATTCACAGGGGAGCTGTATCACTGCAGTCGCTTCAGAGCAACAAAGAGCGGAAACTGCACCAGCCTTGAAGATGAATCAGTGCTGCGGTGATTAAAAAGATATACATTTCCCATGCTCCACGTAGGAGTCGGCATTGTTTTCCCTAGGGATTGTCGTCAGTCTGTAAATAAAAGATGCTGACAGTTTCCTTGGGGAGCAGCTTAAGGACTGAGAACATCGTTTGCCATTAGATACTCCTCATTAGTCAGTGGCTGACACAGGGAAAGGCGGGTGGGGTGCTGAGCTTTGGCATTTTTCCTCTCCCTGGCATTATCACCCCTTCTTTCTCAGGGTTTGGTCCCACCATCTAGCTGAGATGAAAAAATACCTGTGGATCCTGAGGTGTTTTGGGGGGTGGAGTTAAGTTTCCTTGGGGACTCAGTGCTGTGTGAAGTTAGAGAAGTGCAAACAAATGCTGTATCTCTCAGCAAGGGGCAGGGAGCCTGTGTACTTGCAGGCATGGGGCTGGCAGGGCACGGATGCCCCTGAGTTAATAAGCACTGCTGCTTTTCTTCCATCGATATGTGAGCAGCTTGGCAAGCAGGCCAGGGAAGATGAGGGGCAGCTCATGAGCCCAGTTACTGTCCTGCTCTTTAATTATTAGTGTTTTCAAATCCCTTTCAGTATTCACAGCTCAATTTATGTGCTAATTGGCCCTTTTAATAATCAAAAGACAGAGACTGCGAAAGTCGATGTGTGCGTTCTCTCAGCAGTGCCACTGTGTAGCTGTGATAAATTATCTGTGGCAAATGTTCTGTTGCTTTGTGGTGCTTGGCCTCTGTCGACATTTTCGGCTGGTTCTGGTGACCTTCTCTATTAAAAATCGGGTCTGGGAAGGAAAAAACTGAGGGGAGAGTGGCTACAAAGTTGCTGCTGGAGCAGAGCAGTGCTGAGGCAGGAGAGAGGAGATGATGCTTCAGGGAGGTTTTCTGCTTCGGGGATGGTGATAGAGGAGTGGAGATCATGCAGCTCCTCCCCCAGATGGTGTGTGAAGAGCTCCGCACCAAGTGCATATTGAAGTGAATTACCCGTAGCTCCTCTTAAGGTACAAAAATAGGATTCTTCATTTTCACTTCCTCCCTTGGCTTCCTGTATCCGCCTCCTGCCCCTGTCCCCCTTGAGATCCGAGGTGGAGCGAAACCCGGCTTCCTCAGCGCCTCTGGCTCTTCTCTGCTGTCGCACACAGTACCGCATTTTGCTGGAGCTGCTCAAAATGCAGCTATAATTGTCAAATACATGTCTGCTCTCATTCCCTCCCACTCACCCTCTGGTGCCTTGTGCCGGGCTCTGCTTTTCCTTGAAACCCCCCCACACTCATTCCTGGCATTTCCACTGCCCCTCTCCCTCCTCCGTGATGCACCAGGGTGTGGAGTAAACCCCTTCTGAACACCACAGTCCTCCCTATGCGCTTCCGAGCCTACACCAGTGGTGAAGTTTTTCTGTGTTAACCACATCAGGAAGAGCTAATGTGCTTGGATGCAGATTGCCTTTTACCTTGGGATCAGGTTTACAGTGTCACCAGGGTCCCTTGCAAGTGGAATCAATGTCTCTTTTGGTTTTGGGGTTTTTTTTTGGAACAGGGAGAAAAACCTGTGTTGTTCTGTGTGTGCAGGAAGAAAGGAGATGTAACACCTTTCCTGCTCCCAGCAGCATCCCAGGCAGCTCGGGTGGGTGGAGTGGCAGCACCCAGCATCTGAGCTCCTTCCCATAAGCAGCTGAGTGAGTGGGACTGGAGAAAACTCCAGTCTTCCAGCTGCTGAGGAGGAGGTGCATAATGATATGAGCCTTAGAGGGTGATGGAGGGAAGGGACAGCTTGAGTTGGATGAGGGATGAATTATATTATAAAGCAAGTGAGTTTGTTTGTTCAGAGCTTTTTTGTGGATACATGTGACAATGAGGAATGTGGGTGTGGTCTGGGCCTTTGAGGATGTCCTGTCCTCTGCTTTTTACAGAAGATGTAGCTTTTAATTTTTCTTAGAGTTGAGAAAGTATCCATTTGTACCTTTGGAAAAGTCAGTCTTTTTGGAGGAAGCTATTTTTGTTGGTGCCTGGGCTTTGGGAAATATTACCATGTTGCTTGCAAGATCATAAGAAGCTTTTTACTTACTGAGTGCTCTCCTTCCAGTGGTAACTGGTCAGTCTCTGAGACCAACCCTTTTGGAGAGAAATCAAACATATCCTGTGCATTAAATTACTCTTAATCAGTTCTTTCATGTCATCAGCAAGAGACATTCACCTTGAAAGAAATACACAAACCTTCTTTTCACAGCAATAACATTGATAAAACAGCCTTGAAGTAGAAATTATTTTCCTTATTTATTGGTAAGTTTGTGGAAAGGAAAGGGAAGGTTGTCTTATTTGTTAACAGGGCTTGGAAAACTCCCTTGGGAGATGTTGCTATCCATTATGACTGTGAGTCTGTGCAAAAAGAAGAGTCTGCAAAAATAACTAGATGCACCTAGTGCATTGGAAACAACAATCATGATACTGCTCTGAATAATACACTACTGTGGGATCTTGCTGGAGGTGAAATAAGCTGTAACATGGGAGAATCAAGAGTGAGTGTTGAAAACCAGGAGGTTGCTAGGTGCAGTGTATAATTACTTAAAAATATCTTTTAGTTTATCTTCTCTGCAGGCTTTGATTGATCAAAATTTTCTGGTCTGTTTTCAAAAGCAGTAATTTTTCTTTGTTTTCATGGAAAATAATGAACTGAATACAGGCTGATTTGTTTCAAGAAAGCCTACCTTATTAACTAGGGACATAAAGAATTCATGCTGAAAATGTAATAAGCCTGAGTTGCATATAGCTTGCAGTTTTTGCATTAACCCATGGTCTGGATTATCTTTCTTCTGGTTGAAGGGATGTTGGTTGGAGGGGAAGACGTTCACATCCCTAAAAATATGTGTGGTGCTTAGTAGAACAAACCTGATAAATTATTAACAAGAAATATTTGTCAAAAGTGGTCAGTAAATACATAGTTCAGTAGATTTTCCCAGTCTCCCTGGAAGAAGGTGGATGTAGTGACTGGGGAAGGATTGATGTAGGGGTCAAGCAGCCAAAAGGGAGACAGCAATATCCATGCTTGGTAAGAGACATGAGTCTAGACATGGGCTTAGACATGTTAAATATTGGTTCATCTTGGAAAAGACTAAGTTTCAGACTACATATTCCTTCAGTTTGAGGGAAAATTGTGGGAAAATCCTTGGGATTTAGCAGCTTGTGAGGCTTTTCATCACCTAACCTTTTCATGTTGGTGGTTTCACAGAATGCAGTCTATGAAATGGTATGGTTTTAGGGGGTTGATATTCACTTCCAGCTGATAGATCCCAGTTTGTCTCAAGCCAAGAGTGACCAGATGTAATTACCATATGATGGCTGAATATAGATGTGGGAGTGTGGGAAAAGAGGGAGAGATGAGGAAATGTGTAGAGTATTGACTGTGTGTTGTTGGTTCTTGCAGTTGTCAGCATCACAGTATTGCGAATGTATGCATGCAGAAGTTGTGCGGTTTGCTTGCAAATCATGAATTTTGAATCCTACTTACTTGTTGAATTCTTTGATTTGCCTCATATTTTGAGCCTTTAGTTTTCATTTTAAAGCTTTGCTTGGCAAATGTGAAGCCCGCAAACCTAATTAGAAAAAGAAGGATGCAGATTGTGATTTGGGAGGGTCATTTAATGTAAAAAACAAAATAGAGTGAAGATGAGAGTCCTGTAAAGAGTGGCAGTAAAATATAAACAAACCTTTTGCAGCTGATACCAATTGCTCAGTGTTCTAACTGAAGGGGTGGCTCCAGGAATAACTGGTTACGTTTTCTGACTTGAATTTGCTACTAGCTGAGGTGAGATTAGTATAATGAAACCTGTTTGCCTTTAACATCTCAGTGTTTTGTGTCTAATGTCTTTTTCATCAGAGGGGCAAACAGCCATACCCATCTGAAGATCAGTCTTGCTGTCTGTATCAGAGATTATCATGTAAATAGTCTCTGAAAGGCCTTGAAATAATAGAGGTGAGTTTTGGGAATACATACTGCTTTTATCTAGACTAAATGAATTCTCTACTGGAAAAAACCAAACGTTAGTCTCCAGCGCTGCCATTCTGTCACTTCTCTTTCCCAGCAAATTAAGATGTTACCCATGGTGTAGTAAATTATTTAAGATCAATACACTTGGCAAGTTCTTATCTTGTCCAATAGGCTGAAGATGAAAAATTATGCTGTGTGTTTCCAAACGAAGTGTTTCATACATGATAAATAGTCATTAAATTGTGCCTTACAGATGACATCATACCTAATAATACATTAGGGGTCTTTGTATCTATGCAGCTCCCAGGAGTCAATTATTTTGTCAGCTAGTGCTGCCTCATGCAAATAGCAGATTTTTTTACCAGGTCCAGGCAGCTAGCCATGAAGGAGTAACCAAAGCAGATGTGGTAGTGGAAAATGTGACATTGCAAGGCCAGTGTAGTTGAAGTGAATACTTAGAAGTTGTAGAAGACCTTGAGGCTGATGCATTTTTTTTTTGTTTACATTACTGAGAGTATCAAATGACTGACGTGCAGAAGCAAATGTTCAGCTTTAAAAACAATGGGGAGCAACTGAAATTTTCTAAATGGGGACATGCACCTCTAAGCTGAGCACAGGCCTTAATGCCTGTGTAATGATGTGCCTACAAGGAAACCTTTAGGGGTTTTGATGTCTATTATATTAGTTATTTAAGCTGTCTACATGAAACTCCAAACTCAGTCCAGGTTAGAACCCACTCATGAGAAGCTGGAAGCTGCCTCTTAGTTGTAGTACTATTATTTAGGTGCTGAGGTACACTTCATATATTTCAGTGTTGGCAAGCAGTCAGTGTACCAATTTGTATCATACATGGCATGTATCATATATGTGTTAACTGGTTTAGCTTTGGCTTAGAAGTGTTTTTCTGTTTCCTGTGAATAATAGTGTGAAACATGTCATTATTTTAGGGAGTGATGAGCATGTGTGAACTATAACAATCCTGTATGGCCTTTCTTTGGAGCAGATGCAAGTCCTGACACAACTGGTAGTATTTCTTTATAGCTGTAGCTCTTCCCTGAGCTCTGATCTATAAATGTTTGACCACTTTCTCTCCTCCCATATTGAAAATTCCAGCTTTAAGATTTTATACTAGGGCAGAGGTAGTCTCTGACCTCTGTTCTCAAAGCTCACCTACGCCAAACCCTGGAGATGCCGGCTGTTCCAGAGGTCTACAGCACAGTCTCTCCTGCACCATCTGCATGATGGTGCACTGCAGCTGATGGGGAGATGCAGGCGCTTCATCAGCTTGAAACCCTGTCTCTCATCAGTCTTCTATTTGGTGGGAGTTGTTTGCAAAGTTTTCTCCAAAAAATGTACCTAAGGTTGTTTCTGCTTTTCATGTTTTCCTGAACATGGTCGTTAAAGTGGTTGCATCCAGTGGATGAGAGAATGATGTTCTTTACTTTAAACAGATTCATAACTTACTTGAAATCCTGAAGAAACTGTTGGTGGCTGGATCTCATACTGAACTGGCATGGGTGAAATCATGGAATAAATATGAGCAAAGGTTTTGACACTGTTGCATCCTGATTTGCTCCCAAAACAATATGTTTGTACATATCCAAAAGCCCTTTAGGCAGTAGGGTATGGCCAGCAAATGTCTGTGTAAAGAACACTTTAAAATGGGAATTTCTTATGAAAAAGAAACACTTCTCTTGATTTAAGCAAGAATACTAGTTAAAAGCATTTGTGACTTTAATGATCTTAATCTCCACATCCAGTTTACTGTATAGAGTACTTCAAATGCCTAAATTCTTCATGTCTTTCACAACAAAGGATGTTGGATGCCTCAGTGATCTTGGAGGCTACCCAAATTGGTCTTAGACTGTTTTGAGGCTGGTTGTGATGTGACCTAGAGAGATCCTCTGCAGTAAATTATCTTTCTAAGAGGAACCCAGCAGGTTTTGCTGAAGCATCCTGCTGGGATGAAGGAGAATGAGAAACATGCAGTGCTCAGTGATGCACAGGAGGACCATAAGGTGATGAGGAGCCATGCTTGTGGCATGAGTAGCACAGGACAGTGTGATGCTCGTGGGAGAGGGCATGACTAACCAGCAGATGCTTCTGGCCATTTCTGTGCCATGGTCTTTCCTAGTTGCTCCTGCACTGCTGTGAATTAATTTGGAGCAGCATTGTGCTGTCTGTCTGATTTTGCTCAAAAGAACAAACTGGTAATTATGTTAAATTGATCTTGCAGACAGTGGGGAATGATGGCTTCTGTTTTTCATCTTTGCACCTTCACTGTCCCAAGACTTGTGTTTCTGTGAGGGCTTCCTGAAGCCCTGAGAGCTGTCACCCAAGCTCAGTGAATTACAGTTTTAACACTTTTGCCTGCTCCTTAATGCCATGAAGGGTTTTCATCCTGATGGCTCTGCTCTTAGATGCTCTGTCAGCAGTCAGCTCCGTGTTCTGGCGATGAAGCCATCCAAGGAGGTGGTATGCTCCTGAGGGGTTTCTTTTGTTGTTGTTTTTTATGGGCTTGCAGGACAAAGACCAGCCTTGGGAGGAAAGGACCATATCTGAGACCATCCCCAGCCTCTTCCTTCAGGTTTATACTTGATGTTTTTATGGTGAAAGCACTTGGGAGCTGGTGTGTTGGAAGTGCATGGCGGTTGTGTTGCTGCACATTAGCAATCACCTTATCCATGTGTTCTGAACTTACCTTACTATGTGTGAATGCAAAAGCTGATCCATCGAGTCTTCTTTGCTTTAGCTGTCTGATTCAGTCATACTTAGAAAACAGTTAGTCTTATTCCAGCAACATGTTTTTGCTCTCTCTCTCAGGGTTTTTAAATTTCTCTGTGCAGAAGAAAGGGCAAAAAGAGGAGAAGGGGAGAGCGTGGGAGCTGAACCATGATTGCAAGCCAAACGGAAGTACATTTTGAGGAGGAAATTTTAGGTCAAGAGGTGGCACGGTCTCAAGTGACCTTAAGAAACCAGTAGAAAGCTACCTTTTAGGTATTTTTGGTTGAAATTTCAGGACTGTTAGGGAAAAAGCATGAGAAATAGTGGCTGGTACGGTAGGAGTTAAGAAAGTTCTGTAAAGGAGCTTTTAGAAAACAAAAAAACCCTCACTACCTAAGAATAAAGCTAGAATGCCATTTTACCTGTTAAAACATTTTGAGTACCCATGGCTGGATTTAGTTGACTCCAGTAGTGTTTTCAAGCATATAAGAGTACAGCCTTATAGGAACGTTACGGCTATCACTGAGTTTAGATAGGACATCTACTTTCTTGCAGTATTGCTGATAGAAGCAATGTTTTCATCATGTGTAAACCCCATGATTTTTCTAGGTTAGTGTGGAAATCATTTCCATTGCTTCAGTGCAAGCAATACAACTATAAATTGTGTTCAGAAAATATGTCCTTGAAATACCCTTTGTTCTACCTCTTTTTTTCATGCTTAGTGTGCTCTACTACTCTTTCTTTTCCCAATAACCTGCTTTAGGGAAATGTATAAGGCTCAAGAGCACAGATATCACCATATTCTTCTTTTCCCTGTGTGCTTATTTTCTATTGCAATGCCCAAAGCGTGCTAGGATATTATATTATTTTTCATATTGTAATTAGTTTCTTCCTGGATGGATGTGGGTTGGGGTGGTTTTTTTTGCTCTTAGATGTAATAATCCTCTTTGTTCTGAAAGTGTAGTGCAACAATTTGTAGTGTTTTGGGAAGGAATTGGAGCCTTACATCTGTTCATATATTTGAACTTCATGCTCTGTGTTTTTTTAGAGAAATCACAGTGCACCCAAACCTTTGAGAGCTCTTCAGGATCCCAGCTGGAGAGTTCTTCCATGTGACCAGTCTTCTAATGCAGGCAGAATCCCCATAATCAGAAAATTGAACTGTTCTCAGGTCCTTATGTTGGCCTCTAAAAGACATAGCTACCAGTTTCTGCAAATCTTGCCTCTCTTCCAATTCAGCCCATAAAATGTTCTTTTCTGGCTAGAAGTTACGTATACCAGGTTGTTCCTCTCTCTGCACCCAAAGGAAGCTACGGGTAATTCAAAATCACAAACCAGGTGTTAGAAACTTCTCAGTTTTTTGTAATGCTCATGGAGCTGAAGTGCTTGTTTCAGGATGTGCATTAGGCCTTTGGAGATAACTTCAGTGTGCTGCAGGGAGCCTCTCTGAATACCTGGGTAGAGGTTTATACTGTCTGTACTTAGTCATTTTTGTGCTTTGGAAACACAGACTGGGCAGGGGTGTGGTTCCTTTGGCTGTACTCGGATGTTTGTCTGAACAGATAAAGCCTGTGCTGGATACTCAGAGAGCCTCCTCTTGTCCATTAAATTTGGGAAAAGTGGAAGTGTTCTCCCTTTTCACCAAAAGGAACCTAAGCCACCTTGTTCCCTGCCAGGGTGGTTAGGGAAGGGGGAATGATTGTGTGAATAAGGGGAGAGGAAGGAGGCAGATCCTCATGTATTTCTGTGGTTACTTACACATTGTTTCCATATGCTGAGATGCAGTTAGTTAACAAAAGAACATTTAAGTAGTGCTGTTACTGACAAAGAAATACTTCTGATCTTTTCTCACCTTCAAGAGAAATAGCTGAAGTATTCAGAAAAACACTGATGACCATCAGGGCAAAATATTAAATAGTTCCTCTGAGAGACCTATATCCATGTTTCAGTTCCTGTTCAATTGCCCTGACGATCAGACTTGGTATTGAAATGAATAGAAGTTGAGGGAGTACAAGGGCTTTTTCTACTTGGATGACTTATGTAGGTGCCCAAATAAGTGTTGAGAAGACTAATTTCAAGTGAGTCTTGCAAAAGGCAGCAGTTGGGATAAAATTGCATCTCCCTCTGAAAGTTCAGGCTTGTTCTGGAGACCTATGGCTCGAATGTGTTGTTGAAAGTGCATTTTTAGGAAGATGCACAGCCTGATTTCTGAGGACTAAATAGGAGGTGCACAGGATTTATGTAAATCTGTGGAAGACATTGCAGTGTCCTGTGAACATATCCATCTCTGCACAAAGAGTAGAAGCTGGGATATTTAGAGCAGTGCTTCTGACCTTGGGCAAGTCTTTTTTTTCTTCTTATCTCCCACCTCGCTGTCAGTTCAGCCAGATTTTACTATCTTTTGGGGTAAAGTATACTAAATGGCACAGAGATTTATCTGGGGCATACCAGCACTACTGCATTACACATAATAGTATGCTTGGCACTTGGTTTTTGCATACCCATCTGTTTGCCCTTACTAATGCTAGCTATCAGCTGAGAGTCCAAGAGCATTTCTGCTGCATCCTGGATGTTTATGTCCATGAAAGAATTAGTGACAAGAGGGGAAAGGGGATGAGCTGTTGGAAAACAAGGTTTGCAATTAGTAGGTAAACCTGGAATTTGCTGTAACTCCTAGGAGGTGGTCTGACCTGCACTCAAGCACATGCTCCCCATGCAGCAGCACACAAACATGTGCAGCATGGGCAGCCTGAGTGGCTAATATTTATTCAAAATGTACAGCCTGTGAAATCGCTCTGGAAACACTGCATTGTGGAAAGACTGTGGAGAGACCCAAGGGCAGCTGTTGGGACGATACATCACAGATGCTCCTTTGGAAATGGGTGATTTGCTGCTGAAGAGCTGGCTGGCTTGTTTGTGGAGCATGCCCTCAGTGCTGCCCAGCCAGGACAATCCACCGTGCTGGCTGCTGGGGTTGTAGCAGGATGGTGCTGACAAGTTAATGCTTCCCCTTGGAGTTCTTACAGCAGGACCTCCAGGTGCTGCCCAATGCTGAATTGGTGAATTGTTAGTTCTGTTTATCTGTGTTATGGAAAGCCACTGCAACGTGAATTTAATTGCTTCTTATCTGTCTTTAATGCTGAATTTTACAATATTTGTAGATCAAAACTTGGGGAAAAGGAATGGTTTGTACTTCTTCAGATTTTGGTGCAGTCCAAAAATTTGCTTTGCTTAAATAATTTTAAAAAGGTATAAAAGACAAAAAAGCAGTAATTTGCTACTGGGCATTTTATGACTTGCTAATGAAGCCTTAGCTGAACTGGAAAGCAAACAATTCTTTTCCTAATCCTCTTGAGATACTTGAGTTTGAGAGTTTATAAGCCACAGCAGGTATCTGTGCTGACCTGAGCTATGATCATCAGCCCGATTGCCAGCCTGTGCTGCAGGTGCTTTCTGGAGTCTGTTGGCAGATGTGGTCAAATAAAAAATGGATGTCACCATCTACAAAGGACTCAGATTTCAGCCCCAGAAGGCTATCCACTATTCCCCACACTTTGTCCATGTTACATTGTCATACTCGGGAAGTACCAGACCTTGTTAGGTGCCTCTGACTTAAACTGATGGGAGAATGGAAGTGCTGTTTTGGGGGCATAGTCAAAAGAACTTGGGCTCTCTAATTGTATTTCTCTCCTTAATGTGTTGGGATTTCTTACATGTTTAAAATTTATATATTTTGAAGTTTATATTTTTCAATCTTCTGTTAGGTTTATCCCAAAAATAGCTCCCTCTCCTGTACTGTCTAAACAGCAAGTCACTCCAAATTGTAGGACTGTGGGAATTTCTGGAACTGTAGGTAGTTGTAATATCTTTTAAAAATCTGCTTTACCAATCCTGGCTTTTTTCCTCTTTTGTTTATTTTGATACAAGAAGTTTTTTTCTGGAAATGTTTGGCTCCTTTTGGCCATCTTATAACTGTAACTGCACAGGAAGCATTCATACTTCCTGCATTTTTGCCTGTTCTTGGAAAAAGTCTGCATCAGTAGGAAAGCACATTGCAGGTAACTAATACCTTTGCATATTTGCAGTCAATGAGTGCCATAGGAAATCTGCAGCTGAGCTACTGGATGAAAGAATAGCTTGTTTTAAAAAAAAGGAAAAAAAATAAGATGAAGCATTTTACCTTTTATGGAACTGTGTTTCTCATTTATTTAGGTCATCTGTTACGGGGAGTGGGGGAACTATTACTCCTGCTATCTTCATGCTGCTTGTGATTTATTTTCAACTTAAGGATCATGCTGGCATCACACAGGACATTTACAGTTTTGAACTGAGATGCCTCTCTCCCTGCCTCGTGGTAATGCCCTATCAATTCCAAATGGCAATTAATGCTGTTTCCCCAAAATGACTTCTGCAGAAATAAAGTGTAATTGGAAAGTAGTTGCCCATTACAGTGATTTATCTTGTCAGTGACTGATTTGTTATTTAACTCTAAAACATTTTATTGATGTCTTTGGAAAGTGACTACGTGACCTAAGTAAAAATGTTAAACTTATTAATCATGGTAAGTTTTCTCTGCTGGGTTTACCATATACATAAATTATGTAGCTTGTAAAATAGTCTGTTTATTATGCTAAGAAAATACAGCGCTGTACTACAGGCAGCACATAGTTTTAGTTTTATTAGCTTTTAAAATAAAAAGTTCAGTAGATAAAAAGGTTAAGTACAAGTTACTTGGTTCATTTTTTATGGAGTCTCTTTGAAGGTGAAGATAGTGGGTCCATGGAGTAGTATTGTAATTCATTTCCAAAACCTGAAGTTCATAGTAAGTTGCAGCTGAGAGGAGGATCACCTCTTGGCCCTGAAAGCCCCAGGTGTGATGGGTTGCAACAATTCAGACATTTCTGAATTACAGATTCCAAAATTTTTACAAACATCTTTAGTATAAGAAAATGCCCTTTATTATCCATTGGATTAATTTACATGAATGGTGGAGAGCAATATGACTAATAACACTAACTCCCCTCTTTGCTGCAAGACTAATAACTGTGGGGGTTGGTTTTGAAAGCATAAAGCCTTGACTGAGTTGTGGTATTTCTCACAGAAGCAGGGAGAGTTGGAGAAAAAGATCTGGAATGTTTCTGTAGAAAGAAAAATAAGCAAAGGAGAAGGAATATAGCTCTGCTTGTGATTGATCCCTTGAGATGCCAGAAATGAGCAAAAGGACATAGTAGATACCAGGAGGAGGAGTGCCTGTTTTGTGGAGGAAGACCTGAAGGACAGGGCCTTCCTCATGTCTCTGCTCTCCAAGATAGTGTTAAACTGTGAGCAAAGAGGAGTCATCTCAACTTGAAATCAATTCTCCTCTCAAATGTACCATTTTCTAGATCTAAGAGGGAAAGATGAGCTCAAACAAATTAATTTTGTACATAGCAGTCCTTTGTGCAAATCTCTCCTTTGTAATTCATCCTCCTTATGATAGAATACTGAATCTTTCTTTTTAGCAGAAATTCTGTCATAAAAAAATAGAGCAAAGTTCTTGATTAAAAGCAAACCCCATGGTGACAAAATCACTGCATCATTCCACACTGTAAGAGTTGCTCCCAACACTTCTCTTGCTGCATTGCAATAGGAATGAACATCACGCCATACCAGAGTAAGACTTCTTTGATTTCCATGTCTAATCTGAGAACAGACAGAAACTTGGGCTTTATCAAATTGGTATTTATTACCTGTTTATATTTCCATTGCTAGAGGAGCTGAACAGTTTATTTACAACACTGTCCACATCCTCTTTCTCCTGCAAGTCTCCTGTGTCACTGCAAGTGATAAAAAGATGTCCTGATTTAGGTCTTGAAGACACATGTGTGTGTTAATATCCTGTTGAATAAAAATGCAGCTCTATAGAACTCCTTCTAATTTCCTTCTATGTGCAATGCCCAAGATATTCATTATATGATCTCATTTCATTTTATTACCTTACTCATTTTAATTTTTATTTTATTCATAACAAAAACATAGGATAAACAGAAAAGATGAAGATCAAATACAAGACTGCCAACAGATAAAGAACTTTGTCACATTAAATAGGAAATTTCATGCTATTAATATTCAATCACACGGGAAGCAGGTAAGGTGAGTCGGTCAGGGGGAGACAAATCAAAAAGATGTGAGCACCAGGCTTGGAAAAGATTGTTCTTCCTGGAAAGAGAGTCTGAATCATGTGATTGTCCTTTAAGCAGCAAAATAGCTGGGAATGATGAAATTTACTGACATTTATCTTCAGTATCCTTTATCCTGTTTAACTGGGATAACAGTTGAATAAACCTTTTACTTTTTAAGAAGTAGTAGAAGTAAATGCCTGAGGAATTTTGTCTCCTGGCTCCCTGCTGCAGATCTGGGAGAGTGGGGTGTTGGCTAGACAAGGTTCACAAACTGCCCTGTCCCATTCTCTGCCCATAAATTATGTTCCATAAGGGATGTCCTCTGTGCAAGGTCTGCATATGAAACTGCCAGCTCATATTTTGTCCAGACAAGTGCTGATCTGTGATACAGGTTGGGATGCCAAACTGTATCCCAGCTCAAACATCAACACTGGGATGGGTTTGGAGCATGGCATGGCTGGTTTTTGTCTGAGGGAAAGCTGTCAATGTCTAATGAGAAAGTAAATTGTTATAGTTTTGCATCACATAGAGCATCTGTGAGCTGGAGAGCAATGATGTGAAATCTCTGAGTTGTAGTACTTCTCTCTGAGTTGTAATGTGATCCTTGAGCACAAAATTCATGGAGATTTGGTAGTGACAAGACTAAACCGTATTATTACTTACATATCTGCATTTAGTGACACTTGCAGAAACTTTTGACAGGGGGCCCTTAAGCCTTAATCCCCAAGTCTACATTTTGTGCAGTAACCACTGAAACAAAGCGATTTCAGGTTTTTTAAGTAGCATTGGCTTATTTATTCAATTCAGAACTGATGCTCAAGATGTTGGAGGGGGTTGCTGATGGCTGTTGTGGTTTCTGGCATTTAATACTGGCAGAGCATGGCTGAGGAAGTCTTTCCTTGTTGTCTGTCTGTAATGTGTTTGTGAGGTTTTTGCCTCATCAGGGTCTCTGCAGAACTGATGCTCCCTGTTCTGTGAGGCTCCATACGGTCACCTTGTCAGCAGTGGGTGGTCCTGGCCTGATTGACTGGGTTTGAAGGAACTCTTGGCTGTGTTTGAAGGAACTCTTGCCTGTGTGCCTGCTTTGGTAAGACCACTGAAGTTAAAGTCAAGCAGTAGTTGCAAAGCAGGGTGGCAGTGAAAGACTGAAGGACATTGAGATGGTGCTTTTCGCAGACTATTTGACAAGCTGTAATCCACTTTTGTACTTTAGTAGTTCATTTCATTAGCTTGGCACTCCCTGTCTAAATATAAAAAATGCATGCTGAAAAATCGATTACTGTCACTTGTCAGTGTGCCTCATTTACCCTGCCTCAAGTGCCTGGGGATAATTGGCACCAGTGGAAAAGTTTAGCAGCCTCCAACTGTCAGCAAGGTTGCAAAGGCACAAAACAGGCATTCCTATAATGACATTGGCATGTCAGTTTTGTGGGGGTTTTAAAGGTGGGTTTGGAGGGATGGTTCCCATTGCAAACCAATTCTTGCTCAGAAAAGCCTCCCCTCAATTCCCCTGAATTGCTCTCTGGGACAGATCATCCCTTTTCTCCAGCTCTGCAAACCTGTCTTAAACAGCTTTCTGTGAAAGTCAGTTCAAAGACCTGAAAGTGCTGCTTAGGGAAGAAGCCTTCTTGGGGCTTAAAGCTCTGAAGTACGTCCACATGTGTAAGTTTTTCACTTGGTTCCTCAGCTTGCACTTGGACTACAGTTTGAATGGAATCAAGAAGTTTTCCTGAGGGGAGGTAAACCCTGTGAGCCTGTGCTTCTTGGTGGTACCTGAATTTTACTACAGTGTTTCTAGTTGAAGATGTGGCTTTCAGAATAACTCCTGGCAAAGATTACAATCTCTCTAGAGTGCCTCGTATTTTAATCCTTCTAATCTATAATATTTTCAGCCTCTGCATATTGATTGATTTCTTTTTTTCTTTGGGGGTGTTAAGAATAACCAGAATGAAAATTTTAGTACAGGGCATCTCTGCTGAATTGATATGGTTTTTTATTCCTAGTTGATCAGCAGTAAGTCTCAGAGTGTCAGTGGGTGGTCCTGCAGCATCAATAATCATCAGTTATTACAGCTCTGTGGACCAACCATTGAAGTCCTGCAGTTTAAAGTATATTACTTCATGGAGCAGCTGAGCTTTTGCCCTGTCATTTTGAATGATATTCCATAATGGTATTTAATGTGATGTTAACTTTCAACAGGAGTGTGACTAAACACTAGAAATGAAATTTTTTGACATTTGTCTGTTGTTCATTATGGTTGATGTGCAGTTTGTCATCCTTTTTAAGTAACACTGCATCTAGCACAGATAACATGCTTGGAACATAATGAGCTGTCAAAAGATTATTGCTACAGAAAGGTCAAATAATCACTTAAACATGGTTAAAAATAATTCTTAAAAACGCTGTTGGGCTGCTTCTTCATTGCATTTAGTTAAAACATTTAAAGAAAGCCCCTAACTCCCATAGTTCTGTTTTCCTGAGATAAATATAACAGACGTAGATAGCACAGAGAAAGAAGAAAACCTCTCATGTTTTAGCATCATTTTAGAGAAATAAAATTAAGCATCCTGACTTGACAGGGAAGCACTCTCTGAACATATTTTGCAAGCGCGTTTGTGTCTCAGTGCAAATTAATTACTAATTGCCTGTTATGTGACGGGTTGAAATTAGCTCTTTCTTTCTTATCATAGCTTGAGACATCTTTGCCTCCTACTTCTTAAAGAGGTCAGGGCTTCAGCCTCCTCTGGAATCCCAAATGAGATTTGTCAGTCAGGCGTAGCAAAATCTAATCTCATCCAGAGAAAAAGAAAAAAACAGACCAGAAAATGATCTGATTTTCCGATTTCATGGCCAAGGTTACCCCGGAAAGTGGCATTTAAAGCCCGTAACTAAGGTGGCATGCCAAACTAAGCACTAATAACAGAGCAACCGTGTGGAAAGATATCGCTTTAACAATTTTACAGTTGCTAAGTGTGAAAATTGTAGTGTGGGCAAGCTCCTGGAATCTGTGGCAATTGGTTCAAAGACCTGGAATTGATGCTCAGTGAGAAAACACTCTCAGCCCCTGTAACTCTTAAACACTGATGAGGTCGGCTTCTGCTTTTGTTGTTCAAACATAAGGCTGAACAGCTTCATTAAAGAGATTTTTTTTTTTCTCTGAGAATAAAAAAAAATAGCACCACCATAGCATAGTGTTGGTTGGTGACTTGATAAGATGGTGTTATCAATGTGATCTTGTGCCTTACAGACCTGAAAGAAAAAAGATTAGGTGGCTGCACTTAAAATATGATGTATTTTTTCGTGTTCTAAGTGCTGTTCTGTTTTTGCTTCTCAGACACGTGCATGGGTGTATGCCCCCCTCCCTGAGCTATGCCTGTGCACAGCTTTATTCTCTGAAAATACTTCACTGCTGCAATGCATGAGGCACTATCCATATATGTCCCTGGGATGGGAACTGTGAGGTGATGTGTATCAGGAAGTGTTGAAGGAGCAGATTGAAAGGAAGCGTATGTTCATGTTTCTGACATTATCTCTGGGCTGATTTGCACTAGAGGTAAAAAGACACCTTGGAGGAATAATCTGTTGAATGAGTTTGTACATCAAAGGCTGACTATTATCTAGCCAGATATTAAATGAGCCAAAGGCCACTGCATGTCTTCTATAAATCATCAGCCAGCCTTCCAATCCCAGCACAATAAGGCACTCATACCATGGACTGGTTGTAACGAGGGCTTCAGTCCCCCCTGTAAAACTGTGTTGTCAGACCTCCTTTCCTGGCAGCAGAGGTGGTACTTGCCATCTTACATAGCAAATGCAGAGGGACCGTCGCAGGCCCCTGTGCAGTGACAGACCCACTTCACCAGAGATGGCTGGGCAGCCAAGGTGCTGCAGCAGCAGGAGACTTTTCTGGGACTGCAGGAGCTTTACAGAGCTCGTGACAACCCTTCAGAGAAACACGCCTGGAAGGAGAGTTGTCTACAGCATGAGGAGATGGTCGCACCTCCTGTGGCTCCAGAGTGTGCCTGAACTTGGATGAAGGCAGTTTGGGACAAGCTGCAGCTGTGCTGTTGGTTGATGGGCTGTTTCTAAAAGGTTCTGGGCAGAAATTGCCATCAATGTTAGGCAGGTGCCCAGAAGTTCTGATTACAGTAGTCCTTTTTGTGAGCACGGGAGGCCTGAGATGATGCCTCCTCCTGGCCGATGCAGTACCAGGACCTTTGCAGCTGAGGTCATTTGAATGCCTGAATGAGGCTGCAGGGATCAAGCTGTAGGTAACTGTTAGTTAGGGGTTTGGCTCTTAATTAGCTGGCATTAGTGAGGCTTGGGAAATTACCCCAGTTGCTCTTGAGTTGGAGGTGGGAATGTTAAGCCTTATCTGTTTGAAAGCATATTTATAGCCTGCCATTGAGGCGTTTGTCCTGGTCTCTGTGAAGCACACCTAGGGGCCTCTTCAGGACTAGTGTATGTTTTGTGAAGACTCGGTCATTATGTTTTCTCCTCTTTGTGTTTCCACCATTGTAAGCCTCAAGGTTCTGTGTATCCTTTTCTCTTAGCTGATGTTAACTCTTGCCTTTTAAAAGTGAAGATTCCCATGTGATAGGACTGGAGAGGCAAAATGTGTTGGGGGTTGGCTGGGCTGCAGTAAGCTATTTTTGCACAAATATCTTGTCGCTCTTCATGTTGTTGTCAGCATGTCATGTTTCCAGAAGCTGAAGTCTAAAGCAGCTTATATTTAACATTCTCCAGAGAGAGACTGGAGCCTGGCATGCTCATGTGGAGTAATGAGCTCTGGTCTTTCAAGGACAACCCATTTGTGCCGCGGGCTGCCTGATGCAGGCGATGAGCATCTGAGTGGGTGAAACCCTCACTTGCTGGGTGGGAGTAAACAAGTGCTCCAACACAGACTTCTGCCTTGGCTGCAGAGCCCAGCAGCAAGGGCCAAGAGATGACTGGCTTGGCCTAAAGGTATTTAATATTTCTCTTCTGGTTTGAGCAAGAAACCTTAGAAAGCAGAGGACTGAAGAGCAGAGAGGACTTCTGCTGTTGTTGTGCTAGTCCTTGTCTGCCAGAAGCACTAAGTCATATAATCCTGTCCGTAAACTCATTTTAGCATTTTTATTGCACCACCTGCTCCAAATAAACTGGAGGTATGGTTTAAACTCATTTGGAAACAAAAAGCTGAAGTTTAGACTTTCTCCATATGGAGACGCCTCGTGAAATGAAGGAAAATCAAGGCAAATGCTGATTCACCTCTTTCTGTAGATCCCTGTATCACCAGCCTCTCCATTTTGGAAGAATTATGAACCATAATTGTGAACCATGAATTCATAATTATGAACTGCTGCCAGCATACCAAAAGGAGAAGATTTTTGCAGAGAAATTGTGCATATGCAGAACTTAGGCCTCTGTTCTTGGGGGCCATGTCACCTGCTTGTAATGGGAAAAATAAAGAAGTCTCACAGTGTGTCTTTGCAGCCCATCCCTACCAGCTCCACCAGGCATGCTGAGGCTTTCTAAAGAGACCAGGAGGGACAGAGAAAACCTCTCTCCTTTTGGGGAGCAGCCTGAGCAGCTTCTGATATTAGGAACATCGCATCCTGCTGCCAGCAACCATGATGTAGCAAGGCATTGGGCCATGGCTGGGATTTTTGGGGTTCCGTATGGGATGGGGGGGCTGGCTTTGGGGTTCTTTAGTTCCTTTTCTTTTTTTCTTTTTTTCTTTTTTTCTTTTTTTTTTTTTTTAACCCAACACAAGGGTATTGGTAGTATTTGCAATGAGGCTGTATAGTAGTTGTAATCTATGACAACATTGGATGTAGATTTGTCAGATCCTCTGTATTTTTCTTCTTAAACATAAAAATTGTTTAGAGTTGGCTCAGCCTAAAGATGCTACAAAGGCTGTTGATGTTTCAGTGCATTTCACACATAGGTTGTCTGACTGCATTCTTAAAACCACCAGCATGTACTGCAAGTTTTTTTCTGGTGCCTAGATTGCACTATATGTATTTACCAATGTAACCCTGGTTTATAAAGCATTTTATAAACTCTAACCCTTCATTCACGTGGTTTACTGCATCACCCATGTTTTTTGCAGCCAGAGATATTTGGACTCCTGACTATCTGCTTCCTAAAGGGGAATACATGTGACCTCATACATTTAAAGTGACACACGGGAAATATTTCTGGGATTATCAGTAATAGACAGCAAGAATTGCTTACATTTCTATCTGACCTGTTTGGGTCAGGAGGGAGGAGAGTTGGGGATAGGTATCACCATACTCGGTGATTCAATCTGTCACATGCCTGAGCCTGAGATGTCACTGCTGGCTGACTGCTGGTATCTCTGTGGGTGGCAAGGCAGCTGTTACAGGCTGTGGTTTTATATCTCTATTCACCTTCCAAACCATAAGGAAGGGTGAAATGGGAAGTAAATGACTGGAGCAGAAAAATTCTCCAGCCTTGGAAGAAGTCAAGAGTCCACTGGATGCAGCCCTTGCACTGTTGGAGAAGGGAGGGAGGAAATGATGCTATTTCTGGAAGACATTATTTCACTGTCAATAGGTTTTGAAAAAAGGAAGGCTGCCCACTTTCTTCTCCAGCACAGCCCCTCCTAAGGTCTGGGCTTCAGTTTCCAGCCAGGCAAGGCAGTTCCTCCAGTTTGTCTCCTCTTCTGAACTGCTGGCTAATCTACTAAATAACAAGCCTCTTTTTTTTTTAGAAACCTTCAAATGATGAAGCATTAGCTCCTAAACAACCTAGGGAAGCAGCATCTGGTGTGTCTATTAAGCCATATGCACTCAAATTCAATATAGCAACAGAAAAAGACAGGGTGAACATTAATTAAGAAGTCCACTGATAATAAGAACTGACTCCTGTAGAGATGATCTGTAGTTGAAATGCAGTTTGATTTAAAAAAAAAGAGGAGATAAAAAACGAAGTTGGCAGAAGCTGAACTTTGAATATCCTTGAAAAAACCCTACAAAAATACCCCAACACATTTGGGCTGTGGATGAATGTGTGTTTAGGTATGTGTGTGTCTGTGAAGCTATCTGGTATATATTTAAGATATGACCTCTGAATAATGTTTCATAACTAGGCAAGGAGATGAAGCTCTAAATACGGATGCCTGGTTGATAAACAGATATTGTGCAGTGGTGCTCTGCAGGTGTGCTGTGGATTTAGTGCTGTGGATAGAATAGAGGGATTCTCTTGACCCCAGACTTGAGGTCGAGACCTGGTGGATTCCTGTCCATTCTGTTCTCTTGGCCATTTCTGCAGGCCCAACTGGCAGGAAACTTACCTGGACTAAGGGAGAAAAACCTACCAGTCTCAGTTTAGATCACCTTGGATAGCAAAGGGAGTGAACTTCATTAACAGGCATTAAAAGTCATTATTTTGCAATAGTACCTGCTGCAGTTAGATGGCCAGTTGTAGCAGAGTCAATTGGAGGATGTTGTGCTTTTTGGGAAGAAAAAAGGTTAATTTATGCCTTGTAAGCTGTTCCTATGATCTGGCTTTGTTTCAGTCCTTGTCTCATTCTCCGTTCTGATCTGTTCCCCAGAGGAATTTTGACCAAAAGCCCCAGATGCTGCTATAAATTAGCCTAAAGAGCTAAGATGCATGTTCCTCTATGGGAAGAATGAAACTAAATGTTTTGAGGGTATATGAAGTACATGCATCATCAGCAAGGCTTAATGCTGCAGACATAGTTAATACAGCCACTACTAAGTGTTTTCCTTGAATGCTTCTGAATGGAATTAGAACCTTTTAAAATTCTTTTCATAACTTTGACTAGATAACCTTTTGCAGAATGAAAATACCTTAGCTTTGGACAAGAAGTGGAAATTATTTAAACAGGTTAATTATCTAGCAATTCTTAGAGGAAAGATCATTTAGAAAAAAACAGCTTCCAGTGTAAAGTTTTTAGCAACCATAATTATAGGTGCATCAGGCTGCTTTGCTGTAAAGGAATCCAGATGATTACTAACTGGAGTGCGTCCCAGTTCCCCCAGTGCCCATTGATCCTCTTGGCAAAATTAACTCATGGGTTCTAGTAACTATTTAATAAAAGTCTAACTATTTAACATATATCTTGGAGACCATTTATGCCTGCATTTTCCACACATGCAAAGCCCTTCTGTGCTAAGCAGGTCCTTTTTTCCATGTGTTGCATCATGAAAAATTGCTGGTCTGAGTTTCTTGTTGCAGCAAAACCAGGAACAAAAAGCAGGAAACAAAACCTTCTCCTCTTCCAGCACAATGAGATACAGAAAAATGTAACTAACGAATGGGAAAGGAGTGGTATCTGTTGCATATTTTTTAACGTGTGTATTTGTGTGTACACTTGTGCATTTGTGTGGGTATTCTGATTTTAAAAGGGAGCAATCCTGAAGGTGAAATGAACACTGGAAAAAAAATAGAACAGGGTTTTTTTGGTTTTTTTTTTCTCTTCTACTGGACTTGCTGAGTCTGTTTTAACATAAATCTGTGTTATGAGGCCTCAAGTTTGAAAGTGATGCTTTTGCTTCGTGGAGTCAGCATAGTGCACCAGACTACTCTGTTCTAAACTCAAAGAAAAAGCAGAGAGAAAATAAAAATATTTTTAAATAGTCCCTGCATGAAAATGCTTCAGCAGCTCTCCCTTGGATATCAAAGATACCAGGATACACAATTCTGGTGCCAAAGGGGGCAGTTTTTCCATCCCATGGCAGAGCAATTGCTGCTCTCCATGTTCATGGACATAGTTGCTCTTGTCTTCCCACATGTGAACAGCATCAAAAGAGTTTGTGATAGTAAGTGAAATCATCAGTGAGTCTGTGTCCTGATGCTTGGAGATGTGCAGGATGCATGCAAACTGCAACTTGCCTTGAGATGCAGGCATGTCTGCTTGCTCCTGAAAGGTAAATGTATTTGTTTCAAAGGCAGAGTTGTCCTATAAAGCAGGGTATGCTAAAGGCCAGGAGGTCTGACCTACTCAGCAGGATCCTGTTCAATGCAAATATGAGTCAGACATATATTGGCATTCAGACTGGAGCAGAGCTACATAGGCTCAAGGGACTAAGCCAGATTTTTCACTGCATTGCACTCATGGGAGCTGGCCAAAAGCTGATGTCTTGAATTTGTTTGCTTTGGTTTATTGTCTCTGTCTTGTATCTCCCTGGTGTGCAGCTGTTAAAAAGCATAGCCCTTCCAGGTCCTACCGTGGAGGAGTCAGGAGGAATCTGCAGGTGGTGTTTCAGACTAACTTGGCTGCAGCAGAGCCATGCAATGAACCCAGAATGACTCGTGCTTAGCTGTGGCTGCCAGCGGCCACTGCCTCACCAGACCTGGTAGCATTGCCCCATGATGTGAGCCACAGATTGCTGACTGTCATTGTCGTCATTATTAATCTGATTTCAGATTTTGTGATTTCCATTGCCACGAGTGTCCCTTGCCATTTCACTTGCAGAAATTAATGGAATAGGTAGTTTTGGAAGGGTTTTGTCTTTGCTTCCAGTAATAGGCTCAAATACACAAAAATAGTCCTGCTGCAATTGTAGGGAAACATGCTCCTAGCACTGTGCTGGAGTTGCAAGGATAAATCTCTGCGTGACTTTTCCCTGCCCAGAAGGCTTACTTATTAGTAAGGTAAGTGGATTTGCCTTGAAAACATCCAGCAAATTCAACTGTTGATGGTTTTAAACTTCACGAACCTAATCCATGCATCTACAGGAGGACTCTCCTGCTTCATTCACCTGGAAGCAAGGTTGAAAGATTAAAAAGGGTCAGAAATGTATTTGACATCTGTGGCACAAACACACTCAAATCTTCATCTTGGGGGAGGGAGGGCCTCTAGGTAATGGGATTTGGGAAGTTTCTGTCCTCTTTAAGACCTTGTTAGGTGATGTGATTGCCTTGCCACCTAGTAGCACGCCAATAATGAGACTTTTGATGGCTGTCACTCAGCAGGGAAGTGAATGAAGGTAGATGATGGTGATAAATTGCTTGCCATATTGGCTGCAGAAGGGGTTAGGACAGGGCAATTGTCTGCCTGAAGCAATGTGGAGCAGGTGCACTCGCACCTTCACTCAGTAATGGGAAGTGCATTATATTAGACCTAATCTGTGCATGCATGTGGGAGCGAGTGCTGCAAGGTATTGCAGGGTTATTATTGTAATAGAATCCTTAAAAAGCAGGGGGAAAAAGCTAGGTAGTAAGCAGAAATATCTTAATTTGTCTGACAAGGCCAGTAGAGTTCTAGAGAACAGCACTGCCAGCATATTCTTGGCCCTACATTCTTTTTCTTCTCTGCTTAATTTTTTTCCCTAGTTTTCTCTGTGGAAAGTTCTTTTGGCTCTCTCCAGCAAAATCTTCACACCTTTTCATCATTACTTTTATTCTCTCTCACTGTGGATTTTTTTGCTGTCTGCAGTGGCTCCTTGCCTGTGAGTACCATAGCTGACTTTTGTCCTGGTGACATCGAGGGTAGGCATGCTGAGCATTGTTGCTCAGGATGGGATGACTCTCCAGGGAAAAACATCAAGGAAAGGGTATTCCCCTAAGGATGTAAGGTGCACATCGTGGAGAAAAGCTTACCAGGGATGGTTTAGAAAAATGATTCAACTATGTAAAGAAAATACATCCAGACCTTTTCAATGGGAATTATTCTTGGGGCTGGAGTTGGATGATCAGCTAAACGTTTCCTGACTGAATCTCTCTTATCAGTAGGATTTTGTTTACTTCCCTGCTTTTCATTGCTGGAAAAATTAAGGAACAGGCTATTTCCCATGTTGCTGAGATACCACAAGTGGGGTCTTTGAGCTACATCCATACCACACTCAAGATGAGTACTCCTTGCTTTGGGTGTTGGCTGTAGCGCAAAGAATGTAAATATTCATTTATTTTCAATTCAGTTTCGAGCAGAATTAATCTTGAGTCAATCAAAATTGTAGTTCAAGCCTTAAACCAGCAAATCACCTTCCAGGCTTTCATGCTGACTCCTTAGAAGTAGCCACTCAGCTGTCTGTATTGCTGTACAGCTACACACATCTGACTAATTTTGTTTTCCTCATTAAGCCCTTGTTGGTTGTTTTGAATTTTTAGAGTTAGATTTCCAAGAGAAGCAAATTAAAGTTAGGTTTCTAAACCTATATCCAGGCACATAAGTGAAAGATGTGGAGTAAAATCTTTACCTCATTGATGTTAATGGTGAGGCTTTAATCATTCCTGGTTTTCCAGGAGCATTTATTAAGTCCCCAGGAAAGACTAGGCACTTATACTTACCGCACAAGACAAAACCCCCCACACATTTCTTGCTTAAGTGTAGGACTTTTCAAAACAGTTAGTGGTACTGGGAGTGATTTGGACATTGCTCACCAAATTGTTAAAGATTGGGCTTTTAGAAGTGTACACACAGGACTTTTAAAAACCCAGTTCTGACTTTGAAAGTTTTTACCTAGCATCTCGCTGGAGGAGATGATTGTTTGCAAAGGATGCTAAGTATTTGCTAAATTGGAACCTTTTTAGTTTTTAGAGGCCAGGTTTTTTTGGTTTCTGGCTAGGAGGGAAAGAGCTTTGGTCGCTCATTCCTCACTAAATCAAAAGTGATCCAGAGAAATTTGCTGGATTTGGTTATGGAAAAGAGAAAGCCTGCTTAAGCAGTATCCTTGATGGAATTTGAATTTGGAGCATGGGATAAAAAAATGTCTCTCTTCATAAGGGGGATACTTGATGAATCGATTCTCTGTGCTGGTGATTGATAAAGGCTTTATACAGAGTGTATGCTTGGGAATTTACTTTGGGCACAAACACAGCTGCAAAAATTCTGCCCAGCAGCAGAAATTTTCCCATGTCTATCTTTCAGGAAATTGTTGCAGGAACAAATATGTGCCCTCATATCTCAATGGCAGATCCTTGCATAGAAAGGAGGTGAGAGAGACAATTCTTCCCCTCAGGTTGCTTTAAATAAATATTAATTCCTCCTAAAGCTAGAGGCAAATAATGGAGAAGGTGAAAAGGGAAGGCAGAGGGTAGGAGGGAGTCTCAGATCCAAATGAGCTGAAGACACTCTTAAGACAGAAAGCCATGAAACCCACAGGTAAACAGCCAGTGTCCTAATCACAGATATTGTCACCACACAACAAAAACAAAAGGATTTTGTGTGCATATGTCTGGCTAGGACCCTCACTTGCTTCCAGCCTCTCAATTTCTCAGTTCCTCTGGGTGCCAGTGGGTTGGATCCTGGTTTTGGGGCTCACCCAGGGGCTGTGGGGTGCCGGGACTCAGGCACAGAAGCCTGGTCTGCAGTTAGTGCTGTGTATCTCTTGAAATGTATCTTGTGATAATCAGTAGGTGCAGTAGCACAATCAAACAGTCAGGATTTTAAAAACACCTTGATTTCTGAATTAGAAATTGCAGTGAATTTTTCTTTAAAGCAGATGTTCTTGTGGTGTGAGAAGATGTAGCTGGAGCAGCAATGCAAAATCTTCCCGTGCTTGCAGACCAGCACGATTTCCCATGCATATGGATGAAAAGAGAGGAACTATTTGTATTTTCCCCAAAAGATTCTACCAATGTCTGACATGTTACCGCAGGTTTTCCAGCAGAATAACAAAGAAAACAATAGTTTTCCTCTGTGGTCTCATCGACTCTCTTTAAGAGTTCTGTCTTGGTATTAACAAGTAAACAATGTTTGCCTCTGCTAGATTGCCTTATGCTACAGAGATAAAATAAAATTACCAGGAAGGGAAGGTTTTATAAATAAGTTACTGGGGGTTTTTTTCCCTTTCTGAAAACAACCCAAACCAAATGCTACCAACCAAAAGGAACAAGGGGAGAAGTCACTGAAGGAGGAGGTGATTAGATATATATTTATTGCATTTGTAGGAGTACATTATTGCTGATTCAATGAAATAAGAAAATTGTTTAGGCTTGCCTGAATGAGCATTACTTTATCTAATCAACCTTTTCTAAATTGGTCTTAATGTACTTCTATAAATACATTATTTCCAAACCCCAGGTTGTGTGGGCAGTATCAATTCTGCTCTGGCACTGAAATATGCTCACCCTTTTGTTCTATGTTGGAAACATTATACTTTTCCCCACATGCACCCCAGAAAGAGAGGTTTGGAAATTGGTTGGAAGGATAATGGACTCTGTGTGGCAGAGAGGAATGGGTTATTTAGTGGTGGGATGCCAGTGTCTCTGTAGGCAGGCTGGTGATCACAGCCCTGGCCTGCTGTATGTGTAGGGCTGATTTTGGTAACCTTCTGGTAGCTTTCTTATGTCCTTCAGGCCAACAGGACTTGGCACACTTGTGCCCACAAGGTCTCTGGGGTAAATTTCTTTTCCTGGGGCATGGAAAACCAAAATGCTTTGGCATTTAAGTCCTGAGAAAACTCTGGGGCTTGGGACTCAATTGCTGCCAGGCTCAATTTGGGGCTTTTTAGAAGATAACCTGCAAAATGTGACTCAGAAGGCTGATTTCATGAGGAAAAAGAAGGATACACTGCCAGAGTTTAGTATAATGTCAGGAGGAGGAGCTGTGGTGGTATTGATTTGGGTGTGAGAAAAAGAAGAGCTTCAGTCAAGCTCTGAGAGGAGCAGTGTGGACTTTGCCCTGAGGAGCTGCAATCAGGGGCTAAGCTCTCATCATGGTGCTGGTGGGCAGGGAAGTTTCTGGATAAGCAGCTAAGGAGGGTTTGAACACAGGCTGATGGTTTTTGCCTTGCTAGCAAAGCATGCTCCTACCGGAAATTAAGCTGGGACTGTTCCCTTAAACACATTAAGTGGTTGTAATTGTGTTGTTATTAATCTGAGGTGATATATCTAAATGTCTTCATGCATGGATCATGAAAAAGCTAAGTAGCATTACGGGGCTAGGAAGTAATAAACCATGGATTCATTAAAAAAAAAAAAAAGACAAACAAACAAACAGAAAAAAACCCACACCAACAACCCTTGTCAGTTTTGCCTTTGATAAGCAGTTAATTTATCTCAGAACTGGCAGAATTCCCTGTAGTTTGTGTAGGGAATTTCTAAGTTGTGCTGTGAATATCAGAGTAATATTTTGTTATCTGAGTCAACTGACAAGTGTTGGAGCATGACAGCTATTGGGAAAGCAAATTCCAGAGACAGGTTGAGTCTGAATATATAATAAAGGCTGCTATAGGTGTGTATTATGGCAGAACAAAAGGCACGATTCTTTTAGTTAATGATAGCAGAGGCTCTTTCTACATTAGCAAGTGGAATAATGTCTTGGGAATGGATTCATAGGCTGAAGCAGAGTGCTATAAGTCTTTTGAGGTTCCTGTTTTGTGCTGACTGTAGCTTGGCCCCTTTGAAAAACCTAGAGCAGGCACTGTGAGCAACAGTGCACTCCCAGGACTCATCTTTGAGTCAATTTTATCCCCTCATGAATCGATAGGTTGTGATCTAGGTTATAGGTCCATATGATGTTCAGTGGTTAGAGAGCAGTCCCAGGTAAAACTGTCAGGGGACAAGATATCATGGCACACAAGAACGGCTCACACTGCTGAGGGACCTGACAATCAACACAAAATTAAATCTTTAACTTGTAAACTACAGCTGAGGAGTTCCTGACTGTTTCTTTAAAACGCCTGTGGGGTTGGGGATCAGGAGGGGTGCTGCAAGAATGGCAGTGTAAGGTCTCTCAGGGGCAGACTGGTTGCAGGGCAGTGGTAGTTGTTGCACTGGGCAGTGTGGCAGAAGAGCAAGTTTTGGAAATCTGACAACAAACAGACTCTATTTGATCCCTGCAAGGCAATATGAGAAGTTTAATGCATGGCCTGCAAAAGTAAAAACATTATCGCTTGTAACCTTTCAAGCAGCAGTCTCATTGAAGGGAAATAACAGATAGCAATCTGGCTTTTTTATTTATTTGACATACTTTAGAATAAAGATGAGAGCTAGTTTCTACATTTGTTAATCTTTGGAATGACATACAGCTCTCTGAGTAAGCCACACATAAGTTTCACAGGCTGTGGTGATCTGTTTTAGTTTTTTTAAGAGCTAGCAAGGAAATCCAGAGATGAGCAGATAATATACTTAGCTTGAAAAATATAAGTATGGAGATGTGAAAGACATTCCTTTCTGTGCTGTTGAAATGGAAAGATTAGTGAAAATGTCATGGCTTAGAATTCATAAAGCAATGTTTCCCTAATCAAGTATCAGAATAAATTGCCAGAGTACAGTATATTTCTCTTACAAGAGAAGACTCTGTCTGAAGGCATGCTGAAACAGGTGCTATAAATATATGTAAAAACCCTTATACATAATGTTCTGCATTACAAGGCTTATCTCCTAATTGTGTTAGCCTGTGATTAGCTGCTATGAAACAGCTCAGCATACAATTTCATAAATAGTTGCCGTAACAGGCTCTGCAGGAGGGGCCTGCCCAGGCATGGTGCTGCCCATTTATCTTGGCTGGGGGTATGGTCCGTGGGTGTCTGGTGGTGCTGCATCCTTTGACTTTGGAGCAAGGAGGGCCTGCAGGCTTGCTTTTTCTTCAAAAGAGGCCTTGGCAGTGCCTGCAAGTGATTTCATGCTTTCAAATGGTGAGTGGCCATATCCATATTGCTGCTGCCATTCTTGGGAGATGTGGAAAATGCCAGATTCAGGAAGAATGGGAGACAGAATTTGCATAAGCATGTCCTATACATAGAAACGTAAAAATATGTATATATACACACACATGCCCTGATGCTCCTGAGCTGGACGTTTCTGCCCCATCAGGTCTGGACACTAATTAGAATGAGTGACTTCTCAAAAACCTTAAAAAATTATTTAAATTAATGAGCTTGCTTCACTGATGCAAGTAAGGGAGAGATCACTCCAAGTGCTCTGCTGACAGATCTTCTGACCGGAAGCACAGCTGGGGCAAGTAAACTCTTACCCCATTAGAGCCAAGTGCAGGAAAGGAAACAGGTGCCCCGAGCACTTCCCAGGATGGTGTGATCTTTGTGCTTCCATGTTCTGCAGAGGGAGCAGACTGGAAAATAGCTCTGCTTTCTTCTGAAGATGCTGTGTGAGCAGAGACAGGAGGCTGCTCCCTGGTAAAGAGAGGTCTCGAGGTAAGTAGGAGATGAGGGACATAAAGCAGGAGAAGCACAAAACCTGACGGAACAACATAGGATAACTCCCTACTTATTGACCTTGTAATGCGAACCCCATGGGCCCAGTAAGTGTGCCAAAAAATATTGCGTGCTATTTTGAGGTTATATTACCTTTTTTTATCCAGCATGGATAAAATTCATGGTCTCTGGTCTGGGCTGAGATATATAGCAGTGAAGGATATTAGTACTTTTCCGATTACAGCGCTCTGGCGGAAGGATACTTCCATGCATCCCTCTTGCTGCTAGAAGGCTGACAGCCTGTGCTTTTGCCTGCATGTGTATTATCAAGGGTTATTCATTTCTTTTGGATGCAAAACTAAAATTAGTGTCCCTTGGCTTTTTCTTAACTGCAAATGGCTTTTTAAATATGTAAGAATCAGAAATAATTTTTTTGATACCTGGGTCCTTTCCTGAGTCTATCATTCACATGATCATTTGTCATTAGGCACAGCGGGCAGGAGGTTAATTGTAATTGCATGGTCATCTGGACCATTGTGTGATTTGAAGCAGAGTTTCTCTGCTGTGTCAGGTCCAACAGTATATTATCTGAAAGCATTAGTGCCAGGTTGCTCTTTAAATCTGCCAGGGGGAACTGAGGAAGAAGTGATTTAAGCCTTCGATTTAGTGCTCCCCTCTTGCTGTCCGCTTCAGGCCACTTTACTAGCAATTGCAGAATGTGAGCAGAATTAAAATACAGAATTTTTAAGTAAAATCAAATCCAATGCAGCAACTGAGAAGGTGGAACCCTTCATCATGGTAACTTAATACCATGTATCTTTGTTGACAGCTCTATATGTAAATCACTAATTATTCTAAACTATTCAGTTCCCCTCCAGGAAATCTAGAGTTCTACATTAAAGGCTGGCTATAAGGAATGAAAGCCTCGTGCCAATTCCCCACAGGTTTTATTAAGCTGCAGTGAAAACCCGAGGTTTTTTTGCATCATAAGTAACAGTGATAGAGAGGTCAGCAATTTACCTACATCAGTAGAGAGATTACTGGGTTTGCAGCCATAATTGTAAGTGCTTTACGGCTTCACTAATATGTATTTTCTACCTCGGTGGAGCAGCAAGGTAAGAAGGACATGACTGGCTCTGCTCAGCTGAGATCTCCTTTCATCACTTTATGCCAGAGGTGATGTACAGGAGTGCTGTGAAGGTGCAAAACTGCTCAGGGATGTGTGTCATGGGTTCTTTTTGACACAAACTTATTTCAAGCCTTTCCTTTTTGGGAGATGGCAGATCATTTGCGGACATACCTGATGTCTGGGACCAAGTTTGGTGGCTTTGGAGGTGTCTGGCCCAGCTGTGGGGGTTGTGGTTTGGTCCTGCTCCCAGGCTGAGCTGTAGGTGGGGGTGTGTGTGGTGTTATGATATGTGCCCATGGGACGGCCATGGGATGAGCAGCTCTCCTGTCCATTAGACAGCACCCAGCTGATCCTGTGTGAGCTGGGGAGTGGCTGGGTGCTGGACTCGTCCTGTGATCTCTTATATATGTCGGACCATGAACACTGTGTGTTCAGCTGCACAGTCTTGAGAGGAGAGGGCAAGATGAAGGTGCCTCTCTGCGGCCTGCTGTAGATGTGGCAGGAGCAGCTGTGATGCATTCTAGAGGAGGAAGAGGCAAGCCCTTGCCTGGCCATGCAGCCTGTAGGCAGCAGTGGTGTGGCTGATGCTGTGTAGTAGCATATTTTGAAAGGTAAAGTATGGTTAAAACCCCACTAATTAATACTTTTTTTTCTAGAATTTTAACTAGAGTTGTGTATTCAGATTTTCTTTTAAACCATGCTTGCGGAGATGCAGGAATCACCCAGACTATCAGAATCCCTTTCTTATCTTTATACACCAGCCAGTAACCATAAATCTCTAAACTCCGGTTACTGTCTTGTTTAATGCTGCATTCATTTTCTGTTGTTTCATCTTTGTAGCTATTTTGTACTCTGTCTCATTGTAAATCATTTGCTTGCTTCTGGTCCAAAGTTCTTTGCAGAGTGAAACAAGCTGAATGCTTCTAAATTCCTACATTATCCCTGGAAGAGACAGCTTCATCACCTTCTGCTTCTTTCCTCAGGCTGGAAAAAGGCAGCCTTGGAAAGCAAAACTTCCTATTTAGATTTATTCTTAAATTTAATTTCTCTCAAGCAAATGAAAGCATCCTTTTTTTATCTCTCTTCTTAAAAAATAATTAAGACTTGCCAAGAATCTTTCTCTGGATGAGTGTACAGTGATCCTTTGCTTTCCCCAGCTCTTGCCTTTCGTCTTCTTTCTCCTCTACCATCAATTTATGTTATTCTTAGCCACCTTTCTCGAAGGAGCTATTGATTAAAGGATGCAAACTGTCTCAGATCCTGCATATCAAGCTGCTCTTTTTTTTTTTTTTTCCCTTTGCCCTCCCATTCTACTAAATGGACATCTTGTCAAATCCTGTTTGTACAGACTGACAGCTATAGAGGTCTTGGAGAAAAAGCCAGATCCCTGCACATACACTCTAACAAACAGAATCAAAATGTCAAGGCACAAATGAAATATATCACTGTGCTTCCCTGTCAGATTTTACTAATATCACCTGGCTAAATTGACAGAGGAACACCTGCAGCAAGTTAACCAGTTTTTATTAGCAGTTGTTTCACATATTTATATTTGTTTATGAATACAGGGGCTGCTGGGGAGAAAGCTTTCAGTTGTTTCCTCACAGGATGAAATACCCCCTGTTCTTCATGCCAAATACAGTTGGGGCAGTGAAGTCACTTTCAAATAGCACAGCAATTAATAAAGAAAGAAAAAATAATTTCACAGTCTGTTGTTAAATTAGCAATTCTTTAGAGTGTCTGGCGTTTCTGACAATTAATATGCACTCAGAAGCCTTGGGCAGCCTTGGTGCACATCATTTACCCAACAGCTGTAACAGCCAAATGCAGAGACAAGGAGTGGTGCTTGATTGCAAGGGAAATACTGGAATTATCTGTCTAGTAATCATTTAGCGGCCTTGTTCACAAATAATCAAGAAACATTTAGATTTGGATTGCATCCCTCATTCTTTCAAGACAAATGTAGGAGAAACAGTGGCTGGAAAATGATGTGTTAAGTAACACGGGTGAAAAAAAGGCAGGGAGCAACGTACATTTGAGCGGGGAGAAGAAAATATACAATAAAAGTGCAATAAATTTCCCATGGATTGAAGGGGAGTATTTTTATAGCAGCTTTCTGCAAATTGAATGCATCTACATAAATAATGTAGCGACACAGTTAATTGCAACTATTTATTTTTAAATTTGGCTGGATGATGAGAGAATTTCTGCGCGGAATAATGAACCTTGTATTTTTACCACTTGCACAAATTTGAAAAAAATAAATTGTAAATGGTATTTGGGCTAAGTGTCAAGAGCCACAGAAGTTTCTGGCTGCTGTCTAGTGCATCTGAAAAGAAACCAACATCCAAAAGTACATCCATATGGAATGGATGCTAGATATTGGGGAGGCCAAGGGACAACAGGGAGGAAAATATTACCAGTCCATACTGGAGTCCAGGAACTCCCATTTGGTCTTTCAGTGCAAAGTGTACCTTTTCAAATAAAATAATTAATACTGAATGTTTTACATTTGCCTTCTGCTGGCTTTGCTGGTGGTGTTCTCATTTTCAGGCTTTCTTCTTAAAAAGGCTAGTAACCTCTTTTTCCCTCTTGGGTTTTTTTGGGCCTTCTCTTTTTCATGACGAGATTGATTCTTCATATTCTCCTGCAGTCTCTGCATTTCAGGGCTGCTGAGAGGACAGGCAGCATCTTCCTGTACCACCCTCACCTGCTGGGTATCACAGGACAGATGACACAGCACTTGACAGGGCTTTGAAAACAAGGTGTGGAATTGGAGCTGGGAGTGAGGAGTGGCAAGCTGTTGAGGGTGGTTGTGTATGAGACATAAGACAAGCAGGTTGCAATCTTTTTTCTTGCAAGGCATAGGTATGCCAAACCAAGGGTTCAATGCCCCTGTGCCGTGCCAACTGCCCCCTTTTCTCCCCTCTTGGTGTCTTCCAGTCTTCCCTTGAGGAAATTCAGCATGAATGGTTTCTGTGAAGCAGAAGGTTTGGTTTGGGTTTTTTTTCCCAAGCTGCCTTGATGCAATGCAAGGGTGCAGAGATGCAGGAAAAATTACAAATAAAGGCAGTGCTGGGTTTCCAGGGCAAACAAGCTCATAAAGGCAATGCTTATTTCTTTAGATACAGCTGGAGAGCCATGTGAGCTACATGTGAGCAACAGTATTCCTTTATAATAGTTTGAGAATTAGATCTCCATAAATCAAGCTTTGGCAGCTCACAAACCTTAAATAAAGAGCATGTGAGAATGCCAGCATTGCTGCTGCAAAGTGTGCTTCAGGCTAGTGCTTTACGGTGTGGGGAAATAGATTTGGCAAGAAGGACATCATGGTAAGACTTCATGTAGCACAAGAGAAAACAAGAGGGAAAGTGTTTCCTTTGCTTTAGTTTTTGCTTCGTATGTGAATTTCTGGAAGAGTTGCATATATCAAAAAGCCATTTTTGGGGCAAGAACAAAGCCTTTGAGAGGAGGCAGTGGCTCTGTTAGCAGGATGTCTCTTCCCAGTGGATGCTTTTGTCTCAGAAAAGTACTGTTTACATGCAAAGTAATGTTTATGTTATATGCATAAACTCACGGCCAGGCCCCGTGAGTGGGGCACAAACGTGGACCTGTTTCCAGGGGAAATTCAACTCAGCCCCCCAGGTTCCTGATGTCAGTTTGTAGGGGGCGTTTGGCACTACCAGGGCAGCCAAGGTGCCAACTTGTGGCAGCTTGCATGTGGGAGAAATCCTGCTCCGTTCGGAATTCTAAGTAATGTTTATATCTCTGATAAAACATCTTCTTGGGATATAATTGCCTTTTTTTCTTTTTCCTCAGGGCTTTTGGATTTTTTCTGGCTGTGCTGGAGTCATGGCAGTTCTAGCTAGTTCAAGGCAAGGATGACCCAACTCCAGCATCCAAAAGCCACGAGGCTCCCTGCCCAAATAGTATTGAGATTGACTTCAAAACCAGGAGGTTTAAAGTGTCATGTTACATTGTTTTATCTTGTGTTTGAGCATTTTTTATGTGCAGCAAGTTTTCATCCAGAAACAGAAGAGATAGTACAGAAATAAATTCTCTGACGGATTGCAACACAGAAGAAAAACTCCCAATATTGTCAGGCTGGTATGGGAAGAGCCAGCAATGCCTCAGGTTGCCCTTTGTTGAACTCATTCCTAAGGAGGAGCTGTTTGGTGGAGTTACTTGGCAAGGCAGATGAGCTGTAAAGTGTTGCAGTGTTCATCTGACCCAAAGGAGTTGTTTAATCAACTTAACAAATAATCTCAATATTTTTATGTCTGGTTAATTAAACTGCTCTTGGTTGTGTGTTTAGAGCTTGCTCAGCTTTCCTGGTTAAATTTCTCAGGGTATTAATATTTGCCATGTCTTCCGTGCACACACTCCTTGATTTGTGGCCTTCTAACAAGCCAGAGCATCTCATGGTATGCATATCAGGGCAGAATTTAGCTCAGTGAGACCTCCTTCTGTGACTCCAACCAGTGTGCTCCAATGCAAAAACCCATGAGCTTCTGTGGAAGGAGGCATAACTGAAGGGAGGTGTTCCCCAAGATATGTCTGTGTGTCTTTCTGTGCAACTCTCAGCTGCCTGCCTACAGCAAAATGGGCTATCATCACCTGTACCTTAAATTTTCAATGACAACAAAATACCCCAACAAAAACCACACACCAAGAGCCATCACTTCCCCAGAGTCATTGTGCATAAACCCATTTAGCACACTTAGTTCTGTCAACTCTGGATAAATCCTTCCTGTCGTTTTTGGTCAGGACTGTAAAAGATCCATCTCCGTTGCCCTCCGATGGAATTTGAATAGATGTGTCTGGAGTGACATATGTTCAGCCATAAATTACAGAGGAACAATTTTAAAACAAATTGTCTACAGCCAGTCCTGCTGAATTTACCTCCTGAGACAGATGATCATAAAGCTAGAAGCAAACAAGCCCTTAAACATTTGACGCCAGCTTTGAAAGGATCCTTTTGAGTAGGTGTTGGCATCACTGTAGATTGGTGGGATGCTGCCTATTACAGACCAAATAGTTAGCAGTGGAAAGGCTGATTTTATACCGGCAAGAAATCTTGTTCACACAAATGAAGTAAAGCAAGGTAGAGCCAACTGGAGGGAAATATTTTAAGAATTTTTAATGCTCTTTACTGTCTGCATATGTACAGTTTATTAGTTCAGGCTAAAACCTTAAAATGTTGGTAGAATAAACACACATGGCATAAATCATCAAAATAAATCCTCCCAATCATCATATTTCTTAACCACAATGGCTTGCAGTTGTCCAAACCACAATATAATTAAAGAATGTTTCTTTCTTTGCCGGTTGGGCTCCAGATCCCTATGGCAGACTGAACCAAAAGACTAAAACCCTTTCATTGAAGTATTGTGCCAGCCAACATGTAGCTTTGAGGAGCCCTATTTTCCATGAGATTTTGCCAGCTGATTTTTGCCTTACTGTCGATGTTAGGTGTATACAGATGGACACAGGGGGGTTTTGGCTGCATCATTTTCAAGTTTGATCCTGTCCCCCAGCTGCCATTAGGGACGATGCTTGTTATTGCTATTCAGTCAATGCTGCTGTCAAACTCGAGGGAGTTCTGTGGCTTGTCCATCAATCCTCCCCTCGCTTAGCAGGACAATGCAGCCTGAATATTTAAGTCGTCATTCGCATAACAAAGGATAAACCCGGGTGCGTGTCTTTGTGTGCAGAAACCCCAAAAATAGATTCCTGTGCCTCTTGGATTATCTGTGGAGCCGGGCATCTTAAGTTATGTTTACGAGCATGAGGAAACAAATGTGTCTCTGCTGCCTTCTGTGTCTTAAATTGTACTTTTCCTTTAGGTGCAGCCTTGTAAATCATGGCTTCCTCTGTTTAAGGGAGTAAAATGATTTCAGTTTGCCTTCATTAAAAAACCGAAGACAGTAATTTAGGAGTGATTTAAGTGCATCTTTGTCCCACACCTCGGAGAACAAAGTGAAGATACACAGATAGATTTTTATAGACATAGAGATTTGTGATGATACATAATTTATAAATGTAATCGGCAGAAAAGCTGAAGCAACAGGATGTGGACTTGTAAACCAGATAATTGGGGTTCAGTGAGATCAACCTGGATCTATCCCTTGTAGCCAGAGAGCAAGGAAGACTGCAGGTGCTGCCTGTGCTGAGAGCTGAAGGAGCCCTTGTACATACTTGCAAGAGCATGCAGCTGCTGGTCACAGAAATTTTGGGTTTGCTAGGAAATGACGCTTCACCTTAAGTACTTTCTCTAGAAATGTAACAGTTTCTTTCAGGGCTTTTTCTTTTTTTGGACTGGAAAGTTTGGCAAAAAGGAAGACCCCAGAAAACCAAAGCACAGTGGTCTGGCCCTGCAGTTGACACAGCCTGAGGGAGTAAGCCTGCGCAGTGCTAAATGCTTTTGAAAAATCTTCTGTTTACCCTAAGAGCATTTATTTTCCATAACTTGCTTTCCTTCTGTGAAATCAAATCCAAATGATAGTGTGGGTTTGCATATATGCCAGGATAAATCTCTTTCCATGCTCCTCCATCACACTGCTGAGAGTTTAGGCTTGACTCAGGTTTTGCCTCATTGATTGCCTTAAAATCTTCTTTAGAGCGAAGTCAGAATGTGCAGAAATATAGCCCATTAAGATACTAATGTAAGCATGAGCATTTTCAAATGTGTTGTGTTCTAGGTATTTTTATGTCTTGAAAATGTAGTTTACTTGGGAATTTGATGAATTTTTCAGAGTGATGCCATGTGATGAAGTTTTATGCCATTTAGAAGAAAGACATTAATGTCATTAGTGGCAGTTAATTCTTATTTTTCTAGCAACTATGGTTATGTCATAAATTGTTGTGTCACAATTTAGTGAGCCATGCAATAGAAAAAAGTGGTATTTCAGAGGAAGGAACTGAAAGTACTAATTTATTTATATTCTAGTTTTTAAGGTTGTTTTTGTGTTCAGAGCTAGAGCTGATTTCAATGCAGAGTGGAAATAATTCAGCCTGAGTTAGTGTGGAGTTGGGCAGGACAGCATCAAAAGACAATGTTTTCTTAGAACAAAAGGAAAAAAGCTTAAAAGAATATTGCCCATTTGAGACACATGAATTGGTTTAAATCCAAGCTAGGAGCCAAGTCTCTTTTTCAAAGTGCAGAGCCTGTAGATGCCTCACTTGTCCAGCAAGCTCCAGGACATCATTTAAAAGGACCTTTAGCAGGTCTTGGACTGCAGCATTGGGTACTGGACTTCCTGAGAGATGCTGGCAAGTTTACTGGATTGAAGCAAACCAGCAGCTTCGAATTACAGTGTTTTATTAGTGGGTATTTATTTAATTCTCTTCAAATCCCCAAGGCATGCTACAGGAAGCAACATAGCACTATTGCAGATAGAAGAGACCAAGCCTAAAAGAGATATAATCAGGGCATTTTACACATTTTTCTGTAGCTTTGTAGCTTTGGCAGCAATTTCAGTGTCAGCCTGCAGTTCAGGAAAGCTTATAGGGAGGGCTGGATTAGCTCTTGTGAGCCTGCTTGTTAATTCTGCAGAAGGATGCTCTGTGGTGGGTTGCTGTAGTTCTTGAAATACTTTTTAGGAAAGCTTGGCATTCTTATGTTTATGCTTGTTGGGAAACACGAAGACAGTCCGTTGTGGTTTTCTGTTTTGTTTTTTCTTGTAAGTAAAAGAGCATGTCAGGAGCACAAGCTGAGGCTTGGAGCCTCTCAGCATTTTAATTGATTCCACATTGTAAAGACTGTACCTCGCTAAACCCTTTTATAGGTTTTGGACACATCTAAGAGGCAGCAGCACCCTCTTCTCAGTGCTAACACTTCAAGGCATGGCAGCTCCAGAGAACAGGGGATGATTTACTTGTAGCTTGTTTTTGCTCAGATCCTTCAACTCTCAAGGCATATTCCCCGCACCAGAGCAATGTGCTAATGAAAGCAGAGTTGATGAGCTACAGAGCTGAAAACACACACACGCACATCCCTCCATATCCTGCCTGTGTTTCAACTGAGAGCTGCCTCATTGTGGACTAAGGGTCTGTCCACGGGGCAGAGAGTTTTACACTGTGCTTCCTTTTAAAAGCTGTGACAATTTGAGCTGTGTGTCCCTGTCTGAAGAAGTTGGCAGTCTGGAAAGGTAAATGGGACTGAGGATGGGAAAGAGAAGAAAAGGGGCTTTCCAGGCTGGGGAGGAAACCTCAGGTTCAGCCAGATAATCTGCACTCCATCTAGGGAAGGCATCCTTATCCTCATTAATTTTTGTTAGATTTAGTCTTTTAGCTTTATTTATGGATTAGTGGCGCTACCTTATGAGTTATACTTGTGGTTTCTGATTACTGTGGAAACTAATTTGGTGCTCTGCAAGGGAGACAATGTAATTCCTGTTTGAGTTTTATGTTTTGGGACATATGAAATGTCACATTACTGATCCTAAGCACTTAAGTACTGTGAGCTTATCCTCCCAGCATCAAGTGAGTGTGAAGAGAGTAATAAGTTGGTACTTTTTTATGTACCCTGGGGTTTCAAGGCTTATAGGGTCATGTTTCCTAGCTTCTCTCTCTACAAGGACAAATCTGGAATTCTCACTAATACCAATTATGGGATAGAGACCAATACAGTATTCTACAAGCAGCTGGCTGACGTTTCACATTATCCCTTGTTCTTGTGGGACACTTTAACTTCCTGGATGTCTGCTAGAAACAGCACAGTGGAGAGGAGACTGTCTAAGGAGGTTCCTGGAGTGTGTGGAATATTAACTTCCTGACATACCTATGGAGTGAGCCTACCAGGGGCAGTGCCCTGCTAGACCATAATCTGCTGCTTATGAAGAGAGCAGGGCTGGTGGGAGATGTGATGGTCAAAGGCCGCCGTGGGCATTGTGACCAAGGGTTTATAAAGTTTTCAATTCTTGGTAAGGAAAGGGGTCTACAAAACCTGCCTTGGACTTCCAGAGGGCAGACTTTGGCCTATTCAGGACACTGGTTCAGATACAGTCCTTAATAACAAAAGGGTCCAGGAAGGCTGGACATACTTTAGGAAGGAAATCGTCTCCCTAGCAACTGGTGATAGGATGAGGGGAAATTACATCAAGCTGCACCAGGCGAGATTCAGGTTGGACATCAGGAAGAATTTCTTCACTGAAAGGGTTGTCAAGCATTAAAGAAGGCTTCCCCCGGAAGTAGTGGAGTCGCAATCCCTAGGAGTGTTCAAGAAATTACTGATNATTCTTGGTAAGGAAAGGGGTCTACAAAACCTGCCTTGGACTTCCAGAGGGCAGACTTTGGCCTATTCAGGACACTGGTTCAGATACAGTCCTTAATAACAAAAGGGTCCAGGAAGGCTGGACATACTTTAGGAAGGAAATCGTCTCCCTAGCAACTGGTGACAGGATGAGGGGAAATTACATCAAGCTGCACCAGGCGAGATTCAGGTTGGACATCAGGAAGAATTTCTTCACTGAAAGGGTTGTCAAGCATTAAAGAAGGCTTCCCCCGGAAGTAGTGGAGTCGCAATCCCTAGGAGTGTTCAAGAAATTACTGATTGTGGTACTTGGTGCCATGGTTTAGTTGACATGGTAATGTTCAGTCAAAGGTTGGACTCAATGATCTTGGAGGCCTTTTCCAGACTTAATGATTCTGTGTTTCTGTGATAGTTGGGTGGTTTTACTGACATGGTCACGTGAGTATGGAAAGCCTTAGATGTGGTCCTTGTTTCCAGCACGTGTTGCCTTGGGTCAGTGTGCAGCAAAGGCATGGGGCAGCTGTATTGGCTGCAGTCTTCAGCCAAAGCTCAGGGAAGGGATGGTTACAGGGATGCAGCCACAAATCATTTGATGTTAAGGCTTGCAGAAAATAACCTGGCTAGTAGTCCCAGCTGGCTGGTGTTACTGGCTTTTTCTCCCCTCTTTTTGCTTTGTCTCCTCACTGGTACTTACTGTCTCTTCTACTGGTGTAGCACATTCAGTGTGTTTTTGGCAGAGGCCAGTTTTCATTGTAAGAGGACCAGTGGTTCTATCTCCATCCATCAACCCACATTCCTTCCAGGAGCCAGTGTCTTTCAGCATGGCTCTTGTGGGCTCCCCTCTGCAAGGTACAAGAACAGTTTCTAATCCAATTGCTGTTGGTTTAAGGGATCAGCTCATGCCATTGCAATCCCAAGATGGTCTTGCTGCCATCCTTTACCATGGCCATCTCTCTCTGGCCCCTTTAAAGTGTGCAGCAAGAGGCTGCACAGATGCTAATGCTCTGTGCATGCCACATTTTGTGGTTGCTATTAAAAATAAAAAGAATGAAATTGATTTGCTAATAATGGATGTGCTACTAACAGAAACACATCCCACTTGTACCTAACACTAGCAGGTTGTTTATGGCTTATTTGCTGTCTCTAAAAATAATATATTTTTTTTAGCTACCAATTTAATTTAAAGACTATTTTCACACATCGCTGGCCGTTAATCAGTTAAAGAGTTGTAATATTAAGAAGAAAGAAGCAGATCTCATCGACAGCTTCAAACTTGATTTAATTTCTTTTCAGCTGTCTTGCAGCAGATTATGGGGAGTCTTAAGCTCATTTTATTTCTCCTGCTTTCCTATCCCCCTTAAAAGAGAGATAGTACATTATCTGTATGACTGTGCTGTGCTAGTTCTCTGTAGCTTTTCAATAGCTGGTGAATGGGAAATAGTGAGATAAAAATATAAGAAGACTAAAATAAGATTTAATTAGGAATTAAACACCAGACACCCATGTAATTTTAAATAAAGGCATGTATACTTCATGAAGAGATTATAAGATTGACTGTAAGAAAAGGAATGGTAAGATAAGAGACCAAAACCCAAGACAGACATGCAAGGTAATTTGGTTTTGGTCTTGTTCTGCTCTGAAACAAATTTGCAAAATGTCTGAGACATTGCCACCGCTGGCAAAAAATGACAGGGTACCAGCTCCTGCCTTTGGCTGTTCAGCTCAGCCAAGACTATACTCATCCACCTGCTGTGATACTTGCTCTGCAGTATGGAGGCGTAGGGTGCCCTTGGGTCAGCTTTCATCTAAACGAGGTCGGTTTCATCACAGCATCTCTGTTAAACAACTGCTGCTTGAACCATCTCACAGACTGTCCTCTCCTTTGTGCTGTGTACAAAACAAACACAGGAAAGGATACAGAGGGAAGTGTTGTAGTAAATACAAGTTGTGCCTGAGACACCCATGCAGGTACAGTGGCTTCTGTTCTTGAGCATGGTGGTGCAAGCGGGGCTTCCATCAGGAGCTGCTGGTCCTGAGAGCCTGGAAGGCTGTGTTGGGGGAGCCCTGCAAATCCCCCTGCCCTCCCCAAAGCATCTGCAGCAGGTGTGTGGATTCAGCCAACACCATTCACTGTGGCACTTCTTGCATTTATTTTGGTTTTCTATACTCCCCTTTTTGTATAACCCATCTTCTGTCCCTGAATTCTTCCTTTCTGACTGACACAGAAATATTTCACCTTGGTCCAACAGGATGCTGCTCTGCTGCCTGTTTGTTTTGAGGACTCATGCTGATATCTTCAGTGTAACATAATGCTCTTGAGTATTCCTCCTAATACTTTTTTAATAGAAATGGGACTTGCCTGACCCATGAGAGCCTGCAGTTTATATAAAAATTAGTCTAGTTCAGTTCTATTTCACATCTCTCATTAAAACATGGGTTATTTGCTTTGTGCATCTCTTGGCTCCATATTTATTTCTGAAAACCGCACATTCCCTTTGAGGTGAGCTACGTATCATGCCATCATCAACAAGCTGCACCTCGTTTAAAATCTGTCAAGGAAAACTGACTTATTTTGCATTCTCTGCTTTGCACAAAATAGGAGCACAGTAAACTCTCATGCTGTAATGATTTTCTGTCTGTCTTGATAGAACATAATGAAATAAATTCTGGTCCTTTTTTGGGGGCTAATTACATTGAGTACACACTAGATGTGTGCTGCTGTCGTTACATGTTGCACATTTTCATGCTTTCATTTCCCCATCTCTGTTGTCTGCATGTGCAAGGGTGTTTGATTTGGCTTTGAAATACAAATTGTGGGCTAGAGAGGAAGCATTTGGTGGTCTGCTCTCTCATAAAACTCTCCAGAGACCGTGTAATAGTCCTTGCTGTAGGTAGGGCAGCATTTGAAGGTGATTGTAAAGTAAATAAAAGAACTTAAGTATGTGCTGGAAACTGAGGGATGTGCTATAAAGCATGAGGGCAGCTTGTGGTAAGACTGCTAAAAGCCATCAAGAACAGATTCAGCCCTAGATTTGTTTGCTGATCCTGGTGTCTGGGCACAAAGGAGCACAACTGCACCCTGCAGATGGATACCACAGCCTAGGAATGGAACACTAGCTGGATGAGGAGCAATTTTGGGAAATGGGTTTTTAAAACCTATAAATCCCTCCAGTCCAACCAGTTGTTCTCTCTCTGTCTTGTGGGAAGAAAGGGAATCCATGGAATAATGTGGGAGGGTGCTTGGTTTGGGGAGGTCAGAATGGAGATGGTCACCCCCTACAGCAGGGTGGAGAGGCTGCAGATCCATGATGATGACCTGGCAGCGTGTGCTGGGCTTGGGACCTGCTTCAGGGCTGCCTGGTGCCTGCTGTGAAATGTACATAGTCCAGGCAAGGCTGTGGAGGGGAGGCCTGGAGGAGGTCTGTTGGAGGCTCTTGAATCACAGATTTGATGCATGAGTGATCTCCATCACCAAAGACTTACTGTTCAACTCTGGGAGCTGGGAATTGATGTGCAAGTGTCTCACATTTGGTGAAGAAACTACTGACGTAAAAGGGAAGATGTCAAGGGATTTTCTCTGGTACTGCAGGAAGCAGAGACAACTTTAGAAGCAGTTGTTCTAGTTGGTCCATCAGAGGGAAGGGATCACTAGTAAAAACCTATACTTTACCTACAGTGAAGATGGATTCTGTCATCACTTGCTGAGTTTTAGCACACGCTGTGATTGTCTGGGACATTCCTGATGGGATAATATTAGTGCTTTTGCTGTGAACTCATTTTCTTTGCAAGCTAATTACAACTGGGAGAGTTTGAATGCAGATGGAAAGGCTCTGGGATTTCCAGGTAACTTCTTCAAGTCTGATAGCAGATCTGTGCATCATTAATATCATACTGGGCACAAATACTTTAAAGCAATTCAGAAGGAAGAAAGGTAACAGCACTTTAGAGCTGCTTTAACATGTCTCCCTGTCTCTGCTCTTTGAGACAAACAGAAAGTCAGCATTTCTTCCTTTTGCTAACAATGCATTTGTAATTCTGTATATAAGGGTATGATACAGAGCCAGCTGGTTTTTTTCCTAAAAAACACTTGCAAACCTGTGGCTGTCACTGCTTCTGGCTGAGTGTGCACACACAGGTGAAGTGCAGTGAGCTTTGCATAGGTGAAAAAGCACTTGTTTCAGGAGGATGGAAACAAGATATTACTGTATTCATTTCAGACTACTTACAAAAAAAATCCCAAGCTACCCATAGCCATGGATTTGTAAGAAGAAAACTAGCTCTCAGATCAAGTCCTTGTGCCTTGTCATGCATATGTATTGGAGCTGGTAGAAATATCATGTATGATGAGCATGCCTGGTTCAGACTATACCCAGAATAGCAAGTCACATGAAGCACTTTAAAATTCATCACAGGTTTGCAGGGGAAAGGACCCTTGGGAAGTAGCCTTATCACAATGTCTTAAAGATGTCCATCTTGAAATCCCCTCCACCAATGTGTTATTATTTGTTTACTGAGACATTGATTTCTGGGTGTGGAACATCTTAAAAAACATGAAATGTATTTTACCTGTTTACCTAAGACTGAACAGACAAAAAAAAAAAAAAAAAAAAAAGTCACAGTAATGTTTTCTAAAGCAGAGCCCAGATGATATCACCTCTAATGCATTCAACAAGGAAAATAAATACCCAGCAATGGCAGATGCTAGGGGAAAGAAATAATCAACAAATTCACATTCTCTTTTCATGCAGATATTTAAGTATGCACTATCTGTTAGTGGCATAGAGTGTTTTAAAATATGCAAACTAAATAGCTCATGAGTATTTATCTGTTTTATAGCTGAAGATATGGGGGTTTTTTTAAAAGGAAATGTGAAGAGACTAATTTTATGATGGGAGAGCTTAGCCTGTGGTTCTTCTTTTCACAGTATGCAGACCTGGGTTCTTCAAAGCTTCACCCCACAGTCCATCCTGCAGCAAATGTCCCCCTCACAGCTACACACTTGATGAAGCATCCACATCTTGCCTGTGTGAAGAACACTATTTTAGGAAGGAATCAGACCCACCTACAATGGCCTGTACAAGTAAGCATGTGCTTATAGGGTTGTTTTTAATCCTTTCAAGCTGTTCCTGTACTGTGACTAGACATTATGATACTAACTAATGTGCTTTTTCAGGCTCTGCACTGGAGTCTGAACTAGCCTTGACACACTTGTAATGCCACTCTCTTTGTCCACCGTCCTTCCGGTTACATGAGAAGAGACTTTTCAGTGCTTTTTGCTCTGAAAGCTGGCATCCAAGCCAGAAAGAGTTTCTGTAAGGAGCAAATGCTCCATCTGTCCCCCTGCACTCTTGGGTGGACTCAGCCAGCAGCGTGGCATCAGACCCCCGTGTCAGTGTGTGCATGGGTACCAGTGTGGGGCGCACACGTGGAATAAACAGCGGGTGGTCCTGCCAGCAGCAGGCGTGGATAGAATCTCCATGGTCCTGCCTGGTGTCATCTCATAGCTCATTATCAGTAAACCAGCTAGGAGAGAGCCCTGTCTTTCCAATCTGCCTGGAGATGGTCACTCTCCTCAAAACTCTGTGATGAAAACTGCTTCTCCAAAATGTAGAACTTAGCCCCTGGGTGTAGAGGGTGGGCAGTGTAACAGGCACATTGGGGTACTGGGAGGGCAGGGTGGAGTTGGTGTAGTCAGAATCACTAATTTTACCCTTCTCCTGCCATCCATGAGCTGTCCTGTCAGCTGTACCTTCTTTCGTTTTTTCAGATACTTAAGGCCACAATTTCCATGCCCCCAGCTAGTTTTGCTGAGTATAGCACAGATCTGAGCTGGGACTGTTGTGCTCCAAATGTAATTTTTGTGGTGTAGAAGTGGTTGAAAATTACTGAAATGGAGTTGAACTACTGGTGCAGGAGCAGTTGGGGCTTCCAAGAAACTTAAGCAATGGAGGAAAAAGTAGATTTATGACTGCTCAGAGCCACTGGACCACAATGCAGTGGTGACTTCCATACTGTAGGGAAGTACTTATCATTGTGTAGGGATGGTAGTGGCTTTCATGCCTTTCCCAGTGAATACAGATGTCCTTCCTAGCTTCCCAAGTTTGCACTCCGGAAAGAGAATGAAAAAGTCTGTTCCTGTTGGAGACACACTCTCTCAAAGAAAATTGCCCTTGGCAGCTCTCTGCTTGCCCACAGGAGGCACTTGGAGCAGAATTGGGCCCCTTGAACTCTGCCTTTGATTTTCACCGGGCAAAGGAGCATGGCTGTTGGAAGCTGTCCTGCAGGGAAGGAGAGGGCAGCCTTAGGCAGCATTGGAGTCACTGGTGCTGTCAGATCAAAGAGGTCTCGGGGGGGGTGAGTCATGCAAGCACTTCTCAGTTTATTAAATAGGTATGCCAGAGTCTTTTGGAGCCATAGCCAGGGTGAGTTATAGCATGAAAAACTTGATACCAGCATTTCTTGATGTTCATTTTGCCCCTTGGCCTGACTTAAAAAACTCAGATAAATGTGGTCCAGCATGGTACTGGGAAACACACTGAGTTCTGGGAACACCCATAAAGTAGGCTTTTCTGTGCAGACAGAACCAAAGCCAGCAACTGAGAGAGAGTTATGACAGACTCTGATGTCCACTGTGCCTCCTGCCTGCCATCAGGGGTGTTGCTCTCTGTCCTTCTCTGGAAGTGTACACATCCAGTCTGTCCTGCTGGTGCATTAGCACAGGGGAGGAGCTGCCATCCCAGAGGAAGGTGTTTTTGCATCCCTATGGCCTGAGCAGCATCGGCAGGGCTCAGAGAGGCACAAGCAAGTTAGGTGAACAACTCTTGTTAAAAAGAAATTAAGTTCAAGGGCCAGTCTCTCCCAGGTTTCTAGTGCAGTTCAAACCCTCTAGGTGAAGGCTGTAATTCTGACTCTGCAAATGCCATGGGATTTTCTTTTTATGTTTGTTTGGGGGTTTTGTGCTTATTTATTGGGGTGGCTGTCTAAGTTTGCTGGCTTTTACTGTTTGGGTGGTTTTCTTTCAGGGTGGGTTTTACTTTTGTTTTGAGAGCTTGCTGTAAGCTGGTTTAAAGCCCAGACATGGTGCCTGAAGCTGTGTTAGGATATGGCTTGGCAGGGTACCAAGTCCTTCTGGGGCAGATGAGAAGTTTAATACCAATCAAGGCACAGCTCAGCTTCTGTTTCCCACTGCAATGCCCAGAGTCACAGCTGAGGACATTGTAGCACCTCTGCTGGCATTCATGCACACCACCCCAAAAGCAGGGTGGAATATCTGAGCCTTCTCCATGTGCTTCTGTCACCCTCACTTTCCCCATGCATCTTCTCTTAGGATTTTTTCCTAATACTGCTGTATCTGTGCTGAAGGTGGTGAGGAGGGCCCCATGTGCTGGGCCAGCTCAGCAGCAGGGGTAGAAGATTTTGGCAGGGGCAGTAAAGAGTAGGTAGAGACACTGGTGCTTTAAAACAGTCCAGTTATATCTGGAAGGCAACAGCTCATCATGAACTAAAACACAAGTGAGAGAGACTTGAGTCATGACTGGTAGGAAAATATTGCAAGGGATTTTTTAATGTTTTTATTATTTATTGCCACAGAAGTTAATAATATTCATAGAATTCCTTCAACGAGAAATGCAGTTAATTTTAGAGAATACATCAATGTCTGTTTTCAGGTCTACACCTGCAAAGTCCCCTTGCCACTCAGTATAGCTGTAAAATCACATTTTCCTAATTTAAAGCAAGTGTTTTTCAGTTCCAAGCTGCATGAGTCTCCCCACCACCACCACCACCAGCATCACTAAAGAAAACTAGCTGCTATATCACTGTCACTTCAGTTAAGTACAGGGCGAGGGAGGAATAGATTTTTGTTCAATTTTTCCAGTTTCTTAAGTATGTCTTATAAGTAATGATTGGTAATTTTGAAACTAATAGTGCTGTGATGCAGTCTGAAATAATTAATGCTCTCAGACAAAAAAGAAAAAAATTTGGTCCTGATGGGCATTTGAGAATTCTCCTGATATTATAATGTATCTTCCAGGAAGTAATTGCATTTTATTTCTTCTTAACTAGCTTCAGTTCCTTGCACAACATCTCTTTAAAACCAAAGCAGTTACACCCTTTTCTTTCCTTCTCATAGCTCTACAAAGTAGCCTTGTTGTTGTTCAGAGTATGTTGGGAAAATATCTGTAGTATTAGGACACATGGGAAAAATTGAAGACTTTATTGTATTTACTGTCATAGTCTACTTGCAAAACGTTTACGGTTAACTTTGAGTGTTTACGTACATATTTTTCTATCTTGAGAGTAATTTCTCTCTTAGGTTATATTTTTGGAATATGTGCATCAGTAAACGACAGGTTTGCTGTCCATCAAGAAAAATACTAATATCTTTGTTTTCAGAAAGTATTTGCCTCTTGTCAGAAAATTGTGGTGTAAAAGGGATAAATCTTAGGGTATAAAGTAGCAAGTTCTAAAATTATATGTATCTTTTTAAAAGGCAGTAGACCAATACCTGTGCCCTTGACAACAGGAGTTTGGAAATTAGGCAGACCACCTTAGCAGATATAGGGCCCCCACTATGCTGAAGGTAAACCACCTTTTTGTTCTCCCTGGGGAGCTGGGGTTTAGCCAAGTTTTATTCAGGTACAGTTTCAGGATTTTTCAGGTAGGTCTTGTTAGATATCTGTGGACTACTAAAGACCTTTCTCTGAGGCCCTGTGAGAACGCTAATTTTGTAGGTTATAAAGGTCCACCAGTTTTAACACATTTCCACTGAAGCTGATGTTTTTAAGCCTTGAAGAAGAGTAGCTGACTTCTCTGTACAAAAGCAAGTAAAAACCTCTGGTGACTTTACAAAAGTAATAACTTATCCCCCTTTAAAGACACATTGTCCAGTAAGTGTTTCTTGTGCCTGAGTTCTTTATTTTTTCCTAGAGTACTGGCATCAGCAAAAGGACATTCATCCAGTGGAAGGAAAAATAGGGCAATTTAACCAGTAAAAAACGTATAAAAAATCCTCAAGTGCAATACATTGAACCCCATACAGCTCCAGTGATGAATTCCATAGTTTCCATTATGTCAGTACAAGTATGACACTGCAGAAAATAGTCCTGACTTGGGCTGTATGTTGGTGTCATTAGCTAAATAGTGCTGAATCCCTGGGGTTCAGCTTGGGAGTGGATTACTCCCTGTTCGTAGGGATCTGAAGGGATCACAGAACAAAACAAAGATGATCTGGCATTTCCTAAGCTAACTTAGCTTTTTTCTTCAACTGCTTTTCCTCTGAAAAACAAAAACATGCATCAGGATTATTTATTTCCTCTGGCAGCGAGTTTCTCATTGAATCAGAACAGCTTGAGTCAAAATGATGACAGTGTTTCAGTCAATCAGAGTTACAAATTTTATCGACTCGGAGAGGGGAATAGAAAAAGGAGATGGAGGAGAATGCTTCTGGTTTATAAGGTGATTTCATTTTTGCAGCATTGCCTGTTTTAAATAATGAATCGAGTTTAGTTATCACAACAAAACGAAACGAGAAGATGACAGCCTAAGTCAGCCTGGTAGATTTGTATGGGTGTCTAGCTAGTGGAGCTACTTGTTGGACTCTTTTCAAGGAACTGCTCATGGATTTTGACAACTTCATTCAAACTGAAGAGAATTGTGTTGTGTTGCGTTGCCTTCCCTTGCAAAAATCCCAGCCTTCGCTGTGTAATTTCTGGTGGTGCTGTGACTAAAATCCATCCTGGATTGCTTTGATAAATCTCCTCTTTCTTCCTCATTCATTAGCATTCCCTGAGTACTTAACACGAGGATATCTGTTTGTCCTTTCACATTGCTTGTCCTTTCACATTGTCTTCAGGGTCTATCTGCAGCTTGCCCTTCATCTGCAACACAAGCCTGTTAAAAACAAAAACCTTGCAGCACCTTCTGCAAGGAAGCAAGTCTTGAAGGTGCCTCCAGGTGGGCTTTGCTTGCCCAGCCATGGCCTTTCCCAGCAGGGTGAAGAGAAGCAGCCCACTTTTTGCAGCTGTTCTGGTACCTCTGCAGCAGCTGTTCCTCTTTGGATAGCCTTGCCAGTGCCCTGCTGGCATCCTGAGCAGGGAGGCTTGGCAAAGTAAGCTAGTGTGGCATGGGTAACCAGCCATGCTTCAGCCTGGCGGGAGCAGCAAGGCTGCCATGGAGTGGCTGGATACAGCCGTGTTTCCAGCAGCCCATGTAAATCACCATCTGCTTTGGGCTACATTGAACATCTCACTTTAGTGTGATTTGGATTTCACCTAAGCTTTGGTTTCATTGCTGCCAAATGGCTGATGGGAAGAGGCGGGTGCATACAGAGGAAAGGTTTGGCATCTGAGTTGAGTACCTGGGTGGTGTGAAAATCCCAGTGTGTGTCTTTATTTTAGGACCTAAGGGTAGTGATACAGGGGCAGCAGGGTGAGGAGGAGGAATCTTGCCCCTGGTGAAGCCAGCAGTGACTTGGACAGGGCAAAGACTTGCTAATCCTTTCACAGGAATAGCAAGAAGAGCACCAGAGACAATGCCCCAGGGTGCAGTGCTCCTCCTCTTGGGTTTGAGCCACCCTGTGTCCTGTCCTCCCACGCAAGTGACTGCATCCCAACACAGATCTCCTGAGTGAGGTGAGAGTGCTCAAAACAAATCCCTGTCTTCCCAGTTCTTCAGGTGTTGTTGCAGATGATCCCCATGTACTTTCTGACACGCAAGCTCTTTTCAGCCTAGAGAGTAGTAGCGAGCAGGATAACTGATGATACTGTTTTTACCATGTGTTTTTCTCACTTTACAAACCAGGACCCCCCTCTGCTCCTCGGAATGCCATCTCAAATGTTAACGAGACTAGTGTCTTTCTGGAATGGATTCCCCCTGCTGATTCTGGTGGAAGGAAAGATGTGTCTTATTATATTGCATGCAAGAAGTGCAGCTCACCCTCGGGTCTGTGTGAGGCGTGTGGCAGTCATGTCAGGTACCTCCCCCAGCAAGCCGGCCTGACAAACACCTCTGTCATGATGGTGGATCTGCTTGCTCATACAAACTATACCTTTGAAATTGAGGCAGTGAATGGAGTGTCCGACCAGAGCCCCGGAGCCCGGCAGTTTGTGTCTGTAAATGTAACCACAAACCAGGCAGGTAAGTGGATCTTCAACCTGGGGGAATGTCTGGGGTGGGAGCCTGAGCCAATCAGACCCAGTGCAGACCTCCCTTTGGAATTTGTGGAAGTCTCCAGTGTGGAGGGCTGGACTATGGCCTCTTCAAATATGGGGGGTGGGAGGTGGTCAGTGCTTGTCTCATAGGTTATAATTACTGCAGTCTTCAGTATGTTTCCTTTCAGCAGGAGACATTTTTAGGATTTGTGACTTTTCTTTTTACACTAAGCTATTTGGAGATACCTCCATTTCTTTGCATTCATCCATCCATTAAACCAGGGAAAAAAGTCTGTCTTTCCTGTTGGAAAAGGGAAATTTCTAAGAGTCCATTTTGATTAAAAATGGCTACAACATCTTAACTGTACAAACAGTTACCCTAAGAAAATTTTTTTTAGTGACTTCAGGAAATTTAATCCCTCTTCTACACTGTGATGCTAATGTAGCTGGGCTCAAGCTGATGAGGTATGGTACACTGTTTCTCCAACAAGGTAGGGCTAGGATTTCACTCATACTGTGTTATTCTTGGTTTTGCACTGTACAGACAGAGATCATGTAGACTGGTTTATTCCTTTGTCCGGGGCTCTGATCTGTCTGCCCTTCCTTTGTTCAGAAGTTGAAATGACCTTTCACTTTGAACACAGGCATGGAGTTGCCATTGTCCCCTGTCACCTTGGAGGTATGATGAGAGGCAAGAACATGATTACATCTCCTTCCATGTGCATCAACACACCAGGCACATCACACATCTTCTGTAAAACCCCAGAGACTGACCTATCCTCCTCCTGTCCCTCATGCTCTGTGTTTTAGGGTCTCTCCCTTTTCCTATTTGGCTTACTTCCTACCATTTAATTCAGGGCTCCCCAGTGGCATTTATCCACCGTGAAGCCCTTCCAGGACTGTTAACAGGTGGCATTTGAGACTGTGAGGGCTGTGCTGCCAGATCACTGGAGCCATCCCCTGCCTTCTCCAGACAAGGTTCAGCCAGGAAACCCGGTGTGCAATTCAGTGTGACAGCTGGATGTAGATTGGCAGATCCTCACTGTGGAACAGAAAAATACTAGCTGGAGCAGGACTGCATCTCATTCCTGCTACCCCAGGTGTATGTGCACAGGCTTGACAGCCAGCAGCAAGGAAGTGCAGATACCTGTCCTGGTAATTACACTGGATTGTTGAAGTGTTGGACAGATCATTCATATGTTTCTTGAGGAGAGGAAATAAAGCCTTGCTGGGAATGCTGCTGATAGATGTGGCATGGAATCTGCTGGAGGAATATTAGAGGACAGCAGTATGGCGCCCGTTGAAGGCACCTGTTTAGTGCAGATCAGTGGGTGTCACGGTCCTAATGCTGTTTACTGTTTTCCTGCTGTGAAGGCTGCTGCCAGTAACTGCTGTTGGAAGAAGTGTATTTTCCTGTTAGTGGGTTTGCAATCCATTGCTGCCACTGGATTTTCCCTGATGTGTGGTGTTAAATCCACATAAATCTCAGTAAATGTAGCTGTGCATGAGGAGATGATACCTCGCTGATCAGTGCAGACGGTGAGGAAAAGGTCCTGGTTTGTGACTTATGTCCCAAACTCTCCATAGCTGCAGCAGAATTTATCCACATAGCTGCCTCTCTGTGCATCAGGCCAAGAATAACCCCCTTGCACAATTATCACTTGCAGCTTTGTATTGGAAGGTCTCTTACAGGAAATGAGAAACATGTGACAAATGTGTCTCGTGCTAAGGACAAGTGGGAAAGTGTAGCTTCTGGTTAAGTCTCCCTGTTTGTCTTAGTAGAGCCACAATCACAGGAGATACTAGTGGATCAAGTCATGGGTGTTTAATACACTGTGTGGTGTTGAAATTCCATCTGTATGCTCTTGTGGTTGATTCAGCTGGAGGTTCAATCAAACTGCTGTGTAAAGAAAGCAGTGGTGACTGTGTTTTGTTGTCTCTCTGGCTGGTCCCACCATGCATTTGTGAGGCGAGTCAGGCCTGTCTGCTGGAGCTGTAGCTTCAAATGGGCTTCCCAGTAATGTGCTCTTTCACCACTCCCTTGGGTCATCATCAGTGTGTCCATGCCAGAAATAAAGCAGATAGAAAGAGGGACTTTGTAAATCAGACTAACTGCCAAGCATGGAAAGTGATTATCTGGTTTTTTTAAGGTGCCTCCAAAAAATGTCTTTTGGGGCAAGTAATGGAGTGGTCCATGCCCAGTGATTCTGGATATAAAGACTCATTTCAACAGTCCTTTCTCAAGTAAGAGTAGGCAGGGCACATGGAGTGGCTGGCTGGCTTCAGGGAGTCTCAGGCCGTCCACCTTCCCCCTGGAATTACCTTCAAGGGGTGCACCTCTTGTTTCTCATCTTTTCCCTTGCACAGATTTTCTGATGGTGATTATATTTTCACAGAGGCTGGTTAATGAAGTTGAGTCAGTGACACAAGGCCAACTGCAGCAGTAGGAGAAATCCTGCTACAAGATCTGTTGGCTGCAGGAAATTGAAAAATTGCATGCCATGGGATTGGTCTGGCTGCTGGAGTCCCACTGGCACATATTCAGTAACCCAGCAGTGCAGAGAAATGCCAGGGTCTGTTTTGTTGGTTTGGCTTTTGTCCATCCCAAGAAGACCATGCTCATTTCAGAACTGCAAAGAATGTGCAGGCAGTGAGTGCCCATGTGCACCACTTCTTCTGGGCAGGGCAGCTTTTGGCAGCAGAAACTACCTCTGGGTTAGACTCTCAAAGGGATTACTTCCTGAAAGAAAAACCCAAGTGGTTCTCTCCAAAATAATTTGTCCCCCTTCCTCTCTCCTCTATTTAAATAATGAGTAAAAGAATTGGTGCTCACAATCCATCTAACATTTTCAGACTGATGTAATTTTCCTCCAAACTTTTGAAATCAGATTTGGAAATACAGAGAGGGAACAGTAAACTTTTGTGCACAAGAAGAGGCTGATTGCTAATCTCCATTGGTGAAACCAGCATTCTTCCATTCCCCCAGTCCTTGGAGACCTGACAGTACTTGGGATGGGGCTGATCCATGCAGGATGCAGTGGCCATAGGCTCCAAATACAGGACTAGTTTTCCTGTAATCCTCTTGCAGTCTGCAAACCTCTGTTGTTTCTGTGGGATTTTGCTGGTGTTTTTCTGCTGGAAAACATGTGTCTGGAAAGGGTGAGCAATGCCACAAGCCATGAGAAATAGCAATTGTGTTGGCCTCCATTGTGGCTGCCCTAGAGCTGCAGCAGCCAGACAGAGGACCTCCTTCCCTTTGCCGGCACAGGAGTTGATCCATGCATGGCTTTTCCCTATGGCATTTCTGCAAAATACGTGTCCAAGGGACTTCCCAGCACAGATGGCAGAGAGCCATTTGTAATGCAGTCTCACAGTGTGTTAAAAAGTGTGCCTCGTGCACGTGGGCTGGAGCACAGTGAATAATTCATAAGTGGCAATGATAGGATTGAGTTAGCCATTCTTCCTTTTTTTATGGTTTTGCTCAAGTTTTCATATTTTTGAAACCTCCACCTATTTAAACGGTTTCCAGAGAGCAGTCTGTGTATACTGCTAATATTGAAATTTGCTTTTGAAGTGACAATTGCATGACCTTTTTTTTTTTTTTTCTCAGTGCTTTCACCAAGCTGGATGATTAAGGTAGGCTGTCGCTCTGGACAGAGATGTGCATCTCCCTTGAGGTCTTTCATCTTATCTGCCCTGTATACAGAAAGCACCTACCATGACGTCTTGGTCAGAGACGTGTCTCATAATGGGTCCATAGGGAGCAAGCAGTTTTGATTCATGTTTGCCTACGTGCCTGTTGTATCATCGCAGGAGCACACTGGAAAAAAGCAATGCTTAAAACTTTCTAGGCTTAAAACCTGCCAGGAGTATTCACTTTAAGCCAGCCTAAACAGCCAAGCAATTTTCTTTGCTTTTGATGTCAGCAAGTCCCATGCTGGGTATGGCTTCAGGCACGGAACTGGCCTGGAGGTGGGGGGTATGAGAGTGGGGCAGTTCTCCTGCTGGCATCCCAAATGCCACAGACTCCTTTACACCTAAAGACCTCCTCTGTGTGTGTTTTTTTAGATAAATCCCCTGCCTGTTTCCTGTTTGAAAAGTCAGAAGCCGGCGTTCAATCCCCTTCTGTGACCTATATGATATTTTTGAGCCTTCTGGGCATGGAGAAGAAGAAAGATATAGATGTGCTTGCTAACGGAGGAGGAGTTAATGTGTCTTACACCTCTAGGAGTCTGTATGCCTGAGGCCAAACCAGAGATAGAAGTGGCATCTTGTGGAGCAGTGGTGCTTTTTAAGCAAAGGTGTTGAAGGACAGAACCTGGAAACCCGTTGTGCTGTCTGGGGGACATGGCTAGTTTCTTACTTGGACAAAAACCACTAGATGCTTGGAGCAGCTAGAAGGCTCTTGGGGCAGGGAACTGTGCTGAAAACCATGGTCCTCATTCTAATTGCACAGGCTGGGATGCTGCAGTGGAGGGGAGCAAGGGAGCAGGTGTTTTCCTTAGCAGTCAGAATGTGTACAGTCTTTGAAAAGCTGCCAAGGGCGATTTGGAAAGGGAAACCTGCAATGTAGAGTTTGCTGCAATCTTACATCAGTAGCTGCATGCTCTTGAAACCAGGAGGCTGCAGCCCTGCACAGTCTGGGAAGAAGACATCAGAAAATGAGGCAAGAGATGGGAACCACATTTTCAGAGATTGCCTTTGGGAACTGATGGGTTCAAGTGCTGTAACGTTCAGGGTCTGATTCTTCCAACTTTGAAGTCTTCATAGGCTTGTTTGGTTTGGCACAGGTGTAGTGGTTTGAAAGCAAAACCAATGAGAGGCTCCAAGTCAGAAATACAATTTAATAAGAAGAAAGGAAAAGAAAAGTAAAATAAAAGAAAATGCAATAATACAAAAGACCACTGACAGAGTCAGAATACAACCTGAGCAGGGTGATGAAAGCAGTTCAGATGAGGTGGTCTTCCTGAAGCAGTGATCCCGTAGAAAGGTCTGGTAGCTCTAGTCCTCTGGGAGTCCAGTGGGTAAGGGCTGTTGTACTGTCTCAAATTCCAGATTATATCCAGGTGAGAATGCTTGGTTCTTCCCCCTGGGCGGAGCATCTCACAATGGGATGATGAGTCATACAGGGGGTTCTTGATGGCCCATTAACGAGAGATAGCTTATCTATGAGTCATGGGCAAGGCATTGATGGGCCCTTAACAGAAGATAGCCCAGGGGGAGGGGGCCTGGGAAAGCACTGCTCCAACAATTAGCTTCAACAGTTCATGAAGATGGTGATAGAATACTTTGTGCACTTCCTAAACTACAACCCAGGACAACAGGAAAGGGAACAGTTTACTTATTTTCTTCAGGAATAACAGAAACTTTCTAAAGGGGGTACTCCAGTAGAGGCAGCATGTTCCATCATCTCACACAAGAAGTAAGACTGGTCTTGCAGCTCTTTTCAGCCAGAACTGCTGGCCCAAGGTCTGCAAAAGTTTAAGCAGATGCTTACTTCTAGAAAAGTAAGCCCTTCCACAACCAGCATGCTATGCAGAGCTTGCCTTTAAACATCCATTTTAACCATACTTGATCCAGTGGGCTGCATCACCTTCCCAGAAGTTGTCACTGGTGGATACCATAGAAGAGCTAAGAGCAGGAAGCAGACATGTACCAGTGCTTCCTTAGAGCGCTCTCCAACCTCCAGGGAACACCTCTTTGTGCTTTATAGCCCTTAATGGATTTTTCTCGCATGAATTTGTCTACTCATTTTATGAACTCTGAGAAAATTCTAATGGCTGCAGGCAATCCTTTATGAATTTGGTATGTCTGGTAGTTTAAATTCTGCTTTGGATTCGCACTGGTCAGAGAGGAGCTATTAGTGGTATAAATAGAGGTTTTAAGGTTTGCGGTTGCCGATCTTTGTGGAAAGCACTGCCATTTAGAGATGCAGCACTAGTTTCCAGTGTGTTAACCCACACAGCATTTAACCATTGCAGTATTTAACTTAGAACAATGTACTCTTAAAAGCAAAGAATGTCTTCCATACCAGGATGGGTCAATACAGGGGTATTTTAATATGCACAGGTAAACTGTACTGCCTCAAAGACGGTAGTCTCTATTTAAAGCTGAGTGCACCCTGCACTGCCCCTTGCAGCAGGATCTTTCTGCTGGCTGTGAACACCCTTCATGTCCAGGGAGATGAGAAAGTTAGTGTTGAGCTGCCAGTGAAGGTTCAGCCAGAAAGAGAATAATTTCATTTGTGAAGTTGCACGCATATGCTGATAATCAGCTTTAGGAAGTATTTTGGTATATTTTTGAAGCATGGTCTCATGCAATCAGAGCATGCAATCACAGGTTGTAAAAAGCAAACACACTGGCCAAGTAAAACCTGAAAGCCAGTGTCGTACAAAAGGTTTATTGTTTGGTTATTTTGTTGGGTTTTGGTGATGGCTGTGTTTATACAGAATACAATATCTTCATCCAGCGTCCTATTCTGGAGTCATGAGTTCACCCCAGCCCAGATGGCTGGGTGTCTGCTACCAAATGAATTATGGATCAGATTAATATTTTACAGTTTTATTTATAACTCCCCTATCAGTAATTGCTACTTTTTCATAGTTTGTTGTAAGTCTTTTTGTAATACTTCCCATATTAGAAATACATGCATGAGTATTGAGATAAGTCTTTGGAATATGAAAAAAAATCCCCAAATTACAATATGACTTTTAGTCAGAGGTCATTTTTTTCCTGAAGTATGTGAGACAGCCTTATGGTTGATCGATAAGGGCATTAAAAGATGAAATAAAACAATTTTCCTGCATCTACAGACAGACCTTTCAAATTTCACATTAAATTAAAACATCTTTATAGATGCAAATAAAAACAGTAAGAAATAGTGGTCTCTATGCACCCTCCTCCTGAAAAAGGGAAAAAGCAAGATGCTGAAGATCTCATGAGAGAATCTCTGATGAGATTCAGCTGATGACAACCACTGTGTATTGTGCAGTAGGGTGCAGGTTTTACCATCTCCCAGTGGCAGTGAGACAAACATCTTTATGGTGAAGCAATTAGTCTTCTTAAAAATGTGCTACTTGTGAGGCATGAGGTACAAAAAGCAAATGCTGGGTTATACCTGGGGAAAATGAACCCATGGACTGCACTCATATGATGCCAGGCAGATAGATGTGAGGGAGAAAGAGCTGCCCAAATATTTGGCTTGAGATGCTGCGACCAGCAGGATTGACACCACTCAGTAACATCCCTGAGCCGCCAGAATCCCCACCAGCAACATCACCTCAGGCTTGGGGTAAAGTAGCAGATATTGGATGATCTGAGTTCAGGTTTTTAGAGGTGTATGAGTAGCAAATAGTGATTTTTTTCCAAAAAGCGTAGAGCAGGCCATGCTGCAATCAGGTATAAGAGCTTCACGAGGTCAGAGCTTTAAGGAACTTGTGTTTTTTCAGGGCATTACTCATGTTACATTACAAGAGTGATAGAGCTGGTTTAAAATCTTATTTCCCATTTTTTTGGCATATTTATAAAGGATTGCCAAGTAATCTTATACTAATCTAATTCTAATCCCCTTAAAACACAGTCTTCAAGGCCAAGGAGTTCTCTTTGTATTGTGCTGAGCACAGTACCTGGCAGAGAGCAAAAGTAAAGCATCTGAAATGGTTTCACTGCCCAGATGACATCAATTTATAGATTTTTTTTCCCCCTATGAATGTTGCTTTTGAATTTCACTGCTGATAAAGTCCCATTCAGCTCTTTAATCTCAGTCTGCAAGATGGTAATTCCATTGTCTGATGTTATTTCTCTGATTTTAGCATTAAAAGTAGTTTTACATTTTTAAAAGTCTGCACTAGTGATACTTCTGAGAGTACTCTTAAGACATCAGGACTTCAAAATAGCCAAAAAAGAATGTAAAAATACTTTCAGTGCAGCTAGAGAAATAGCAGTGGACTTGCATCCATTTCATAAACAGCCCACTTGTTCTCTTGCTGCAGTTTCTTTACCAAACCAAGTAAGCTTTTTATAGTAATCTCCCTCAAGAGTTAAATATAACAGTGGGGGAAACAGAGGAGTTGGAACATTTGCATTTCAGTGGTTGTGCTTTGAGATCGCTGTGCTAAAGAAACACTGCCCAGGGTATATCAGCTTCACAGGGCATTTTGCCTTTTCCATGCACCCATCACACTGATAAAATGAATTTGTAGGGGTGTGAAGGTGTAGGTACATACATGGCAGCATGTGTGCCATGTTTAGTTGAGGTTGCCATGGTGTAGTTGAGGTTGCCATCGTTCAGTTGAGGTGTTAGGGCATGGGTTGGACTCAATGGTCTTGAAGGTCTCTTCCAACCTTTTCATTCTGTGTTCATTTGTTTGTGTGTATGAACATGCAGGACACGTGCAGGACAGAACACAGAGGCTACCTACCCTTGTTTTATGTGGGTATCTTTGACAGCTTGGTAAAGCTCAGACAGTCCAGGTGCCTTTCGCTCTTCATGTCCTTGTGCCAAATTGCTGCCTAACTGGGCCCACATTTGAAAAGGGTGGCTCTCTGTGCTGCAAGGCCACCCAGCAGTTCTCTAGTCCCTTTTGCCTTCTGTCTGTTTTCTTTTGCCGTGAGCATGACCCTTCTTTAATAAGCAGTTTTTAATATTTATTTGTTCATATGGCCAGATTTCTTTCGTCTTGGTTGCTGTTGTGCCTGGTGTCTGCACCCACACAGCAGGCTGGCTTCTGTATCCCAGGAAGTATTTTGCTGTATCAGAACTGAGCTCCAGCTCTCAATGTGCATGAATTACAGGTTCCCAGCTAGTATTTACTGTATCAGGCTGAAATGCTTTTCTCCCCTGCATTGCTTCTCTTTGGAGAGATGTTGTTTCAGTGAGGCTTGGAATGTTTTTCCACGTTTTCTGTTGTGGTTGCTATTACAATATATTTCAACATCAAAACCCCTTGCTCATTCCTTGAAAGATTTCCAAAATGCTACATCTGGCACTTGTATTTCTTGCAAAGGGCTAATGTAATAGGAGTAGTAGGGCTGGCTAGTACTTTTTCCCAGCTTACTGCCCTTTCATTCCCCACTGTGGGATGGACATGGGGACAGGGAGGGAGAGCTCTATCTGAAGAGCCAAGAGTAGCACTAAGCTGACAGACAACCCAGAAATAAATGTTATTTCTTCCACAGCAGCTGGGCCAAAGTTCAGCTACATGCAAATACTACAAAAAGCTCAAGAGTTGGAAAGTTTTAATTAAAACACACTTCAGATGTGCTCTTTTGCCAGCGTGATGGAATGCTTACTGCATCTCCTGGTCCTGGAGGAACAGTCCTGATCAAAGCAAGTAACTAATGGGATTTCCAGCTAGATCAGTACAATAGAAACCACCAGAAGGAAAGTGTTATTATTTATTTATTTTCCTGTTTCTTCAGGCTTGACAATTTCTGATAATGCAGGCTCTGATCAAAAGGCGCTGTACGGATCGATGTGGAGCACCCACTGGCTGTGGTGGTGCTGGGTGAGGGTTTTCTTGCTGCAATGCAGCAAACCAAGGAGAGTCACTGCTCTTTGTGCAGAGGGGCCGACCACGCTGGACTGATCCTCTGAGGGCTGTGGCTAGCCTTGGAGAGAGCACTGCTCTGTGGAAATGGATGGAAAAAAATAGCAAATTATCTTATGCGTTTGACAAAATCTGCCCTGTGGGTTTTGGCCAGGGGTGGTGGGTGTGCCAAGTGGTACAGGGAGCCTTTGCATCTGGCCCCTGGTCTCTGCAGAGGGAGAGCAGTGCCACAAAAGCAAATTTGGAGAATTAGGTGGAAAATGCCAGTGGAGGGCACTAGCACTGCTTACTGCCTTCCCAGGAATACGCAGCACAGTTGCCCACCATGCTTCTGCATTCTGCTCTGCAAAACTTGTGCATCTTTGCTCTCTGCCCCTACCTGAGACAAAAGGAAGCAAAGTTGAGTCAGGTAAAAGCATAAAACTGGGTTTGTCCTCCCTCCTTCAGTTTGCAAGGGTTTATGGGACCCTGTGTGTCATTTCTTCGTTGCTTCTTTCTAACTTTATGCAGTCTGCCTCAATGCAAGGAGAGAAAGTGCTGCTCAGCCAAGTAGATTATTAATTATTCTATTTCCTGAGTTTCCTTCCACACAGTTCACTATTAGTGTGGCTTATTATGGGGGGGCTGATCTGCACTGCACCATTATCCTGTCATCTTCAGAGCTCTGCTTTCCCCGCAATGGGCTCCTGCCTTGGATCATTAAGCCACGAAGCTCCATGGTTCTGCCTTGTTCTCCTGAGGGGTGGCACCAAGAGCATGAAATTGTTTGCTGACCTTGCTGGAGACTTATGATCTGAGCCTTTAAACACCTGGCCATGCAAGGACAGTTTCCACAGAGAGGTGCTCTCACCCAGTTCAGTAAACTGGAAGACAATCACTGCAGAAATGACTGGGTTATTTAATTTATTGTACATCACTCTGTCCGAGATGCAACTCAGCCCCTGCAAGGACATGGAAAGGAACTGGAGGATGACTGGGTAAGGATGCACATGAGGGCACAGACCCATCTCCACCTTTTCCAAAACTGCAGACAGCAACTAACAAAGCTGGGTGTGCATGAAGGACAAAATGCCTGGTGCTTTCTGCAGAGGTGTTGCACCAAACCCTCTGCTACATGTTGGCTGAAGTTTCAACAGGGACTTCTGCCAGAGTCAAATAACCCAGAAGGCTTGGAGTGCTATTTGCAGCCCCTGCAGAATATCTCTATAAAGCAAAACAAATCCCCCATAGTCTGTTGGTAATATTGTTTGTGCTCTAGTAACAATTGTGCATCTGTTGTGGCGTTGCACTATTCCTCTATTGTCTGATACTGGTCAGTCAGTGAGAACTGCTATTTTAAATTCAGTTTGTACAGTGTCTCGTTCTTCATTTAGGACAAAATCCAAAAGTTAAATACATGGTCGTTATGCAAAGAAATGCAAGTTGGCTCAGCTTTCTTGTATGCAGACCTGATGGATACAGAATCATTGGAAGGGATACGAATGTCAGTAAATTGCTATTTTAGTGCCTAAAACTTTATGCATTGCCTTCATCGAGGAGGTTTTTCAGGCATCTGGTTCCTCGATGGAGGAGCTGAGGCACAGAGATGTGGTATGACAGGCTAGAGGACACACACCAGGACTGGGACTCTTCTTGCTGCTCCTTGCCCCTGCTGAACCCTTCCCATAGGGTTGCAGCCCTAAGATGCATTGGAAATGTTTCCTAACCTGTTTGCCAAACTAACTTAAGAGCAGAAAAGAGAGGCTGGCCAGAGTCCACTGGAGATGGGCTGTTGGGATTGGGATTGCTTTTTCTGAATGAGTTTCAGCATTTTTGTGGTTTCAGTTTCACTGCAGCGTTAAAGATAGAAATGTCAGTCAACAGTGTATTTATCCAAAGCATTTAGTGAGCTAAAGTGTGCTGAATAGCTTGGGGAAAAGTGTGAGGGGTGACGGGGCCTATTTGCTCCCAATCTTAATTGCTTGCAATAGTGAAAATTTCCTCCTTTCCTCTTTTGCACCTTCTGTCAGGAGAGACAATCTTTGATCCAAGTCCAGCTGAGTGCAAGGTGTTGCCTTCAATACATCTGGTTGGTGAACTGTGCTTTGTCTGCTAGAAAGGAAGCTGTTAATAATGTGACAGTCCATTCCAAGCTGTTACAAATTCCAGTGCCCAGGCAATTAAAAATCTGATCGTTTTGATTTGGTATCTAGCAAGAGAGCAATTGCTACCTGTTCAGTAAATACAGTTGAGTTTTATTTGGCCTCTGACAGTAATAGTATTTAGAGTGGCTTGGCAACTGTTCACTGATGAGGGTCCAAAAAAAGCACTTAACAAAATCAAGTGATAGAAGTAATAAACTGCTAAAGACACTGGCACTGTGTTTATCCACTTGAGCACTTTAGCAAAGATTTCAAGGGCTCCTCCCAGTTTCTCTGCCTCTCCTCAACTTTTTAACCTGGATCACAAGCCCATCTGCCAGGGACTGGTGAGGTGGCTGTCTCCCAGCCAGGGGCATCACTGCACAGGGCTGTGTCAGGCTCTGGGGTCACACAGCCCTCTGCTCCGTGGTCCCCATGGCTGAGCCCAAGCAGGTGCCCAAGGGGCTGTGCCAGGGGTTGGATGGGAGGATAATGAAATATCTAGTATGGCACTATTAGGTCTTCTACCTCCCTGTCTCCATCTCCAGCTACTCTGCCTCACAGAAATTATAATTCTGGGGATGAGGCACACACATGGCTTGTGAACTGGTGGATGATGGAAGTTCCACGCACTTTGGCCTAGCAGGAGGAGAGCTTTGGCATGCACAGCAGCCTCCTTGTCCCTTTGCCATGAGGGTGCTTGCAAACTTTAGGGATGCTGCAAGTCAGACAAGTTTACAGCTGCCGTTTGGCTGAGTCTAGGAGTGTTTTCCTCTCCAAGAGAAGCAGCAGCTATTTTTCACAGAGCAAATGAAGCCACCTGTTGGGTTAACTGGGCTTTATTCAGTCCCCAGGCTGCCTTGCACAACCTTTAGGGCCCATAGGAGTCTTTGAAGTACCATTGAATTTCATTGTTAATGTCACAGTCATTTACTGTGAATGGAAAAGGGTATTTTTTTCTCTCCCAGGCATGAATAAACTCTGTAGATTGCAGGAAATAATCCCTCTTAAAGGAGAGCTGAAAGTGCTGTCTTTTAATATAAGAAAACTGGTACTGAACTGATGCCTAGGACTGCGCCAGGTCTTCTTGAAAGCACTGGATTTTGCTCAGTGATTAGAAACAGGATAAATTAGATGAAAGGAAAGCAGCTGATGACAGGGTAATACATGTGTCAGAAGGGGAGGAGTGGTAAAGGAAAAGTACATAATGTGGATGACTTCAATTATGTGGAAGGTGGGAAGACTGACTTCCCCATCCTGAGTGAGGTGTGTGTGAAGATACATTAGTCTATATTCTATCAGAGGTTGATGAGGTCTCCTCCATGATGTTAGTGGTTACTTGGATGAAAAAGGGTGCACTTGCTGACAGTATTTATGAGAGCTTTAATTACATTTCACAGACTGAGTTCCAATTAGAAGGGAAAGTAGGGGTGAGAAGATGAACGAAAAGATGTACAGCATGTGTTAAGAGCACGGTGATAAATCTATGGCTAAGGATTATGGTAAACAAGATAGTCATACATCATGGCATCATTTGCACACTTATAATTGTAGATGCTTACTCCAAGTTCCCTTCCACCTCCCCCCATCACAATCAAAATGCATATAAAGGGGTCAAACACAGGCCTCTGTTACTCCTCTTCCAAGATGGAAGGCAAAAATCATTTGCAATTGCTGCAATACAGGACTGTTACTTTTCTTTTGCCTTTTTTTTTTTCTGATTTGTTAACTGTGTCATAAAACAGAACTCCAGAAAAGGCAGACAGAGCACAGCATTTGTCTCCATGCTGCATGAATAGTGGAAAAGTATTGCTGTCATCAGTGCAGCCTTCCACATTGCTGCAAATTCTCACGTTTGGAATCATAGAATGGTTTGGACTGGGTTGCATTTTCCTTGCTATAATCTCACCTAGACAGCTTCTTATGCAGATGACCATGATGCCCATTTATTTTTATGTCAGGAGGTAACACTGAAAGGGGAGAGGTATCAGTTGCTCAGCACTGGCTTAATTCCCTCTGCATTGTAGTAAACCAGGGGCTTTTCCACTGACTTCACTGCAAGGAGAGTGCCTCCATGTCTGAGTGGCATTTGCACAATTCTCTCATTACATCCCTCTCATGTACCTCAGAAAGAAGCTTCTCTGTACTCTTCACTTGTGGTGTAAGCTATTTGTCAGTATCTTCACGGGTGATGCAGGTAAGAGGTTTTGTCTGACAACATCAGTGTCAGACAAAGGGGCAATACTTTGGATCTTGTGGCATTGGTAATTAAACTAAAGGTAAGTCTGCAGATAGTTCATAACAAACACTGAAATTCTGGCTGGAGAATAGGAGGGATTAGCTAGTGAGATTGCTTTTGTTTCAGGTAACATTGTTCCTCCCCCCGATTACTTAAAGCCTTAACAGTGTTTCTTAAAACAGCAGTGAAATAGCTTCAGTGAAGCAGTGGCAGTACTTCAGCAAATGGATTTTTTTTCTCTTCTTTAATTCCATAATCACACTTGGTAAGCTAGAACAAATTCCTCTTTCTTTGGTGATGTTGAAAACAAATCCTTGTTTATTTAAAAGTAGCTACGTCAGGAGGAAGGTATGATGGAGTATAATTGCCAAATTCTTATTTGGTAATTAGTATCTTGCAGCCTTCTCAATGCCATTAAGATACAGGCATAATTGCACATAGGATGCATATATTTATCATGGAAGTTGGCACTTCAGACCATTAGGAAGTATCGGTAGCTTTGCTGTATGCTGCATGTAGATTAATCTAGTTTAGGAGACTTAAGAGCCTGTCAGATGCTCCCATCATCCAGGCATTTGTAACATCAGGAGAGCACTTGGAGAGGCACCAGATGGTTTCCATAGCCCTGCTGCAATAATATTGTGGGTTCCTGATATTTGTGCATTTCCAGAGGTTTACCTGTTGCTGGCTGCAATATTCACCTCTGCCTGTTTTATTTATACACATTAAAAAGAAAAAAATTAAGTGGTCAGGCCCAGGAGGGAGGAGTGTTCCGTGTGTGCTCTGTTGTGCAGGCTATTTCTGCATGCCAGCATTGGAGGAGAGAAACCTTGACTTTTGGGAGCCACTGAGAAAAGGCCTGTGAAGTAACCCCAGATACATGTCACAGGCATGGGGCTCTGCCACCTTGAATGAAATAAATCGTTGCTGGGAATTAAACATGTTCCCTTGTCAGCCCATCAAAGAAAGTATAGGTAGAAGCAGCATGTTGCAGAAGTAAACAAGTCTGGAAGTCGTGTCTAGAAACAAAATAGGAACAACTTGCCAAGGAAGATGACTTTCAGTAAAAGATCCTAGCTAGAAACTCATCACTTAGGGTCTTTTAATTAAATGTGTTTGGGAAGGGATGGACAAATAAGATCTCAGGGAAGAGATTGTTTGGGCCACAGGCCTAAGACTGCCACCAAAGATGAGGGTGTACATGCTGCAGTAGAAGATGTTAACTGTGAACCTCATAGTGCTTTGTGAGCAGCAGGAGTGTCCCTCCTGCACATTGATAGGCTGCAGAGGAGAGTGAAGTGATTTTTCCCAAAGTCACCCAACAGTTCATAAGCAGGGCCAGGAAGAGACCAAAAGTCACCAGGGTCTAGTGGCACTATGCTTCACTGAAGTCAGTGTGGAGCCATAAAGGTAACTTATTTATTTGTGTCCTTCCTTTATTCCCCATGTTTCTTGACTGCTTTTTAAAATGCTGCACAGGAATACAGGGTTAGGGATTGAATCTTGGGCATACACCTGAGTCCTTCCTGATGAGGGACTGAAGTACAAGACTATAAATAGTATTTCTTCCAAAATGGAAGGGCAGATTTTCTCTGTGTTAACCTGCAGCTGACCATAGGTCCAAGTGGTCTTCTGTTTCATTCATTCAATACCTGGAGGGATATAGTATATTTTACCTTCCCATAGTGGATCAAATTCTTGTCTTGCTTGTATGGAAGCTACTTTTTAATGAAGTCTGTGAATAGCCTCTCACACAGGCAAGGAAAGGTCTGATGTCTCAGGTAGGTTTGATCATCACACTTTTTTCTCCGGATGTCTGTACAGCTGCTCTTGTGTTTCTGTTTGGGCTTTAGAAATTTTGGCTCTAGACATAATTTTTTTTCCCCAGGGTATTGAGGGAGCAAGATTATCTTGTGCATGGAAGTACCATCATTTTGATTTTTGTTTTTTTATCAATACAGTGTCTTCCCCACACTCTGAAAATCCTTTTGCCCAGGCCATTCAGTATGTAGTTGTAGTGTATGATTTGACATGCCTTACTGAGGAAAAGATGAAGCAGAGAACATCAGATTTTTTATTGAGTCACTGACTGAGATATTTTTTGAGTTCCCGGGGCTTCATCATAGTGACCATCCTGAGTCTTGTTAGTAAAGAGATGATCTCGAGAATTAGATCACTGAGATCATAATACACTGCTGTGTTAGACAAGATTCATGGTTGAGACAGGATATGGCATTTACTGGGCCTTTTAAATGTCACATCCAGACTTTAAAGGCCATAGGCTTAGAATAAACAAAAGAGAATGCAGCTAGCTCAAGCAGCTTTAAAATGAGCAGCATCCTGGTGATCCAGAGGGAACCTGTGGTCCATATTTATGCAGCAGATACAAGACTGAGCAGCCATTGGAAACCATGCAAGGATGATAACAGTGTCTTTCTTGAGATACAAGGTGAGATGTGCCTGTGTGGTCAGCATTCCTTTCATTTAGCAGCAGAAGGAAGGAAGTAATATGAAGTTCTTATCAGAGTGATGCACAAGAAGTTAGACCTGCATTAATGACTTCAGTAATTTTGGTTGGAGTACAGTAAGTGAAGTGATTGAATACCATACAAAGTAGTACATCTCTGCAAGCAGTTGCTTGGCAGTTGCATAACTGGATGGATTTTTTTTTTAAAAATTATTTATCTATTTATTTATTTATTTATTTATTAGCTCTGTGATAGTTCAAGTGGATGATAACACTGGGCAAAATTTATTCCTTTCCTCAGATGCATTCTTCACTGATAGAAATTGGCCCATAGGAGAGCAATCCACAGAGCTGAATTCTGTACACTGCAGTGCTATACAGCCTAAAAATGCATGTGGGCAGTTCCCACTGATCAGATGTGATAGTTCAGTATCTGCAGGCCTTTTAAAATTGGGATTTTTTGTAATTTTTATGAACTGATAAATGTTCCCAAATTTCTTGGAAATTTACTGGCAGTCTTCAAGGGACATTCATGTTTAAAAAGTACACTTGAAGCATCCTTTCTTCAGGCTCTTCTTGATTTTTATTTCCGTGTGGCTTATGGAAGTGTGCGTGTCTGTATATCTATATTTAAAGGTGTCCTTTTCTCTTCTGTTTTTCATGCTCTCAGACACTAATTGTTGTATTGATTTTTTAAAAACATATTTTTTTCTTCAGTACTAATTTCTAGAACAAAGTTCAGTTCTCTCTTAAAATGTTTGGGTTTTTTTTTAACCAAGTAGCACAATGGGGCAACAAGTCACTGCTTGGTGAAGTTTGGTAATCTGCCCTCAGGAGTGAATTGTTATTGATTTAAACGAAGATGAAAAGTCAGTGGTGTTTTGTGGGAGGGCTAAATGATCTCTTTTGGCCTTAAGATCTAGGTGTATTGATTTAAAATTATCTTGCTTTACCTACTGCCTATAAATTTACAAATTCAAGTTAAATGAACATAAACCACATTCTGTTTGAGTCCACTGTATTTGTATAGGGTTTTAACAAAACCATTTTAAATGTTGTTCTTTTTATTAATTCTGTTTAGCTGTATATAGCTCTCTTAGAGTACTTCTCATTTTGGGGGGGCAGCCTAGCAACATTTGTATACTTCACTGTAATTGAATCCTGATGCAAATCCAAGTCTTTGTTATTCTTGCATTCACTGCAGTGACCTTGATAATGTGAATGCTTCACCTTTGCTGCTCCTTGGAAGGCAGTCCTGTGAAACAGGATCAATTATGTGCATTGCTAGGATCCCATTTTCAATACCACTGAATTAAAAACAGTTAGAGCTAGTTAATGGGCTTCCCCCTTGTGTGAGGGAGGGGCAGGGGGAATGAACAAAGGAGAATAGAAGCTGAATTGTTTGAGAGGAGGTAATCTCTGTTTTGTTTCTGCTATAGATTAGGAAGTATCAATTATCATGTCAGAAGGCAGAGAAGCTAATATGCCCCAAAATCCACACATAGTTACTTAATCATGCATAGCATTCATCATTCACAATTTTAATGCCACTTACTGTTATAATCTCACATTTATGCAGGGAACATTTAGGGAGAGTCATGGTAATAGGCAACAACCTCGGGAACAGAATAGTGGAGAATCCATATGGTTTGATTTCTGTCTCTTCAATCTAAGCAGCCTGAGCCCTGGACCCATGCAAACTGTCGTACATGTCTGATCTGGAGATGATACCCCTGTGGATGACTCAAGGCATCATCTGAAGGAAAACCTTCATGAGTTCCTATCTGTACTGGGTGGGTAGTTCTCAGTGGTGCTGTAAGCTGCTTTTTTCCAAGAGCAAGTGGGAGCTAGACCTGTGAAGGATGCAGGCAAATGGCTGTGAGCAGCTGGTATTTGTGCAGTGAGCTCTAGTAGCCACGCCATCCTGTCATCTGCTGTTTGGACTACTTTCAGACGTCTTCAAGGCACAATTTCAGCAAGCCACCAGATGCAATGAGCACTTGCAGCATGAAGATTGGTAAAAGGAGAGTCACAAATATGCAGGGTGATGCCACACAGGGAAGTGTTTTATGTATTGCATCTACGAAGACATATATGTATTTTAGTTCCTCAGTCAGTTTTTTTATGATCTAGTCCACACACTGAATAAACATGAAGATGAGAGAATTGGAAGGACTAGGGCACTTCCTTAGGTCTATCCAAGTCATCCCCTGGTCCAAGGTGGAAAATAGAGCCAAGAAACCCCTCAGAAGGAGGAACCCACAGTGACTGATGTTGAAATGCCCTTTTCTCTTCAAATAGTCACAAAGCTGAGGAGAAGCGAGTGATCACTGTAAGGAGAACTTGCCAAAACCAAATCTGTGGTCCTGTCACAGTGGTTGTGAACGAAGAGAGGAATCTGGATGCAGTGAAACTTCTCTTCCCTCCATCTTTCTATAATGTCATGGGAATGCTGAATGAGACAATACCACCAAAGCCTCAGGATACATTAGGGAGTGCAGCTGCACAAATGCTTACTCTGAAGCAGTAAGTTGCCTGATTCCTATAAGCTTCTTCCTAGCAATATCTAGGAGTAGTGAAGCTTTCATTTCACAGCCAGGAGGTGGATGGATCTAAAATTTGAATTTGTGGCACATTCTTTTTCCCCTGATGCTTCAGAGAGTGGCACTATCAGAAATGAAAGTCAAAAAGGCCGAAAATTCCCACTCTGCTATCCTGTGTGTATATAATTAGGCAATTATATCTTGCCTAATTTTTCATCATTCATATCCACAAAGCAGTTAAAAACACTGTTGTGGGATGACCAGCCACCAGCCAGTGTAGGATTGGGATGAGCATCATGTTGCAGAGAGCAAACTGTTTGACCACAGTCTTGATGAAGAGGAAGAGCTAGACATGTCCATTTACACATTTCAGGTGCAGCTACATTTGAAACAGCTGAAATCTCTGTTGGGACCATTTAGCTTCTGGATGGCAATCCCACCCTCAGATGTTCAGGCTGTTCTCCTGCTACCATTGCATTGCCCTGACCTCCAGAACCTATGGTGACCCAGTTAAGTAGACAAGGGCTTAGGACATATCCTGTCAGCAGTAAGGGAAAAAAATTGACTAGAGAGTCCTGTACAGTCCATAAATTGCATTTTCATGTTCGAAACATTCTGGCATATTATTGAGTTTGTCTCTAAATCCTTATCAACACCTTCAGAAACTAACTGGACTGAAAAAGCCTGCCATATTTTGTCAGAAGAGTCTGTATTTGCTTCGTGCAGAAAAGTGATGCCTCTGCAGCATGGGAGAGTCAAAAGCCATGCTTTCCTATGCAGCTGCATTCGAAAGGTTGATGTTCATCCTAAGCTTGTGTTGCTCAGTTGTGATCTCTGCAGTTTTGCCTCAGCAAAGCAATTTTGCACGGTGCTTGTCTTTAAGCACAGAACTAGTGCTTCTACTTGGAAACAGAAGTTGGAGAGAGTTATTAAATTATGAAAACCAGTCTTTGACATAAATTTCTCCACGATTTTCCTCTTTGTCACTCATGTAGGGGTTTTGTTCCATGTTTGAGCTCAGTGTGATATCACCAAGTTGCTTGTGATTTAAATAGAAGAAGCCAACTGTCACGAGTAATTCTTGCAGGTATTCCTTCTTTTCTTTATTTGCCTTACAGCAGTGCCTGCAGGCCAAAGCAAAGATTGTGCTGGCAGCACCTGAATAGTTAGTTCCTGCCCCTCAAGTCTATACAGATAAAGGAATTATTGTTATCTTCATTGCACAAATAACAGCATAGAAAGATGAAGTGACTTCCCCATGGTCATGCTAGGAGTTTCTGGCAGAGCCAGAAAGTAGAGTATTGTTTCCTTTGGACTGATGCTTTTATCCCACTGCCATCCTTTTGTGTGACTAGCCACTTTCAGTAATTTAGATTTTTCTGTAACATCTCCTGGCACAAACGAGCCAGCTGCTAAATGGCACTAAATATATGTCTCTTGGATCTCTTTCAAGATCCTTTTTATTTTTATCACTTACCTTGTGATAGCCAGGTGTCTGTGTAGAGCCTTGTGTCTGGAAGGATCTCAGGATGTGCTCATCTAACCTGCTTTAAAACCTGCACTCATGCCACAGGTTCACTGGGTGATTTTTTTCTAGTGCTTCATTATTTTTGTTGTTGGAAAGCTGCTCCTAAATTTAATACTGTGCTTGTCTTGCTCCAGAGACAGCAGCCTTTTGCTAATTTGGAGGCTCATGTTCTCTTTCAGTCTCCTTTTCCCCAGGACAGAACAGTCTTTGTTTGTAGCTTTCTTAACTTGTGGGTTTTCTCCAAGTCCCTCTTGGATTCCATAAAAATGCACTGTGTTTTTCCTGACATTCAGAATGGGGCATGATATGGAGCTCCCTCATGTGCTTCCTCCTCCTCCCTAAGGACCTGATAAATCACTTCGCCTACTGGGAAGCCACAGGTTGAGGACTTGCAGATGCAAGCAGCCTGGAGAAGGTGCTTTCCATAGCAAAGCAAGGCATCAAGACAAACAGGAAGGTTTACTGAGCCAGGGACACTCCCGAGGACTGCCAAGACCCACCATAACTCCACAGCTTGTATAGGAGTGGCTGATGAGCTGGTGGGGCCAGGAGTAGCCACTGCCAAAAAGAGCAGCCCTAGGCAGAATTGTGAGTGACCAGGAGGGGAAAGAGGGCATGGTGTGACAGTGTGTGGGAGAGTGCAAAGGGAGTTCACAGTCCGCTGACTTGGAGGGAAGAAGAAATTTAGTTCATCCCATTCCTACCAGTTTGATGGAGCCAGCAAGAGAAGATCTCTTGGAAGACCTTACAGCACTGTCCAGTGCCCAAAGGGGGCCTACAAGAAAGCTAGATAGGGACTTTTACAAAGGCCTGTAAGGATAGGACAAGGGATAATGACTTTAGACCACAAGAGGGTAGATTCACAGTAGATTTAAGGAAAAAAAGTTTTAAATGAGTGTGTTGAGGTGCTGGCACAGGCTGCCCAGAAAAGTTGCAGTTGCAACCTTCCAAGAAGTGTTCAAGGCTTGGCTGGATGAGGCTGTAGGTAACCTGGTCTAGTGGAAGATGTCCCTGCCCATGGCGTCAGGGTTGGAACTAGGTGATCTTTAAGGTCTCTTCCAACTCAGACCATTTTATGATTCTGTGAATCTGCATCTTCTTCCCTCCTTCTAAAGGGGCATTGCATGCTCCCATGTTTCACACTGCAAAGGTTGCCCTTCAGGAAGCTGAAGGTACACAAATTTCCTTTGATAGGACCAAGAGGTGTTTTCCCAATCACCTGTAGTAAAACTTTGATTTGTGCTGACTTTGGTAGTTAGCTTCATCTCAATGAACCTGAGATTTTAGGACTAACAGTGCCCATGGTCAAACTTAAGTGCCAAAAAGATGGGCAGGATATCTGAGTTGTCAGCAAGGAGGAGATCTGTTAGATTTTTTTTTATTTGTCTGCCATTTCCCTTAAAAACAGTAGGAGCCTGGGCAGCATTTGCTCTGATCCAGAAAAGCCACTGTCCAGTCTCCAGTCAAGGGTTTTGTACAATCACAGGTAGGTAAACCTTTCCATTTCAGCTCTACTAATTTTGAGGGTTTACTGATATAGGGGTTAGATCTAGTTTTACCTGTTTGATATATTTTTATTTGTTTTTAAGAATTTTATTTCAAGCCTTCATTGGGGAACTCACTTATGGAAGAGGTCTGGATTGTGGTTCTGCAAAGCTGTGACCAGCTCAGGGTCCTTTGCCAAGCGGTGGGCTCACGCTTTTCTCCTATTTCTGAATGAGAGGTGAGATCAGAACAATGGTGGTGTTCAAAGGGACCAAATACCACAGGAAATCCAAAACAGGCTACGTTGGGAGTTAAGGGCTTTGTCTATTTTTCCCTCTGACCTGATGCACCTCTTCAGTAGCTGTTCTTCAAGTGGAAATGTAAGGAATTAATTTGCCTGCCCCTGATTTCACAGGAGTGTTCAGTAATTTGGCTTTAATGTTAGAATTCATCAGCAAGACTGATTGCTGTATCATACGGAGTGGCAGGCTTGGCAGAGAAGGAAATTTCCCACACAGTTTAAAAATGGTCCATGAATTTGCTGGGTTTAGAGTTTGATAACAGCTAGAAAAAGGAGGCAGCAAGTCTTATATGAAGAAAGGAGACCATTTAGGAATTAAGAAGGTGAGATGGTAGGGAGCAGGAAGCATGCACATTTTACATTTTATTCAGTAGCTGTGGTTTGGCTTTGTTTTGTTCTTAATGGCATGTGGGTTTTAAAAGGAAGTTTTTGCTTAAATGCAAATCAGATATTAGGTTACTAAAGATAGGGAAGGCACTCCTTGGTATGTGTGGTGGAAGCTAGTCTGATAAATGTACTCAATAATGAGAATTCTACAGCAAAATGCTGAGTCCTGTGGCTACGATCCAGCAAAATGCTGACAGCAGTGGTAGCGCTCACGCACTTAAAATTAAGCATTTTCCAAAAATGATTTGATGGATCAGAGCTGGAGTCCTTATCACCTTGCTAGGAGCAAATTTATGAGAATCTTGTAAGTCAATAGTATTTATTCTTAGGCTTCACAACTAAACCACTAATGGAATATAGGGAAATTACAGCTTTTCTATGGTGTGAAGAAATCTGTCTCTGGTCTTAACCACAAACTGTTCCCCAGCTTTCAGAAAAACTTACTATCTTGATTTCCAGAGGCTCTAGAAAAATAAAATCGGGTCTTGGAATTTCCTGTGGGTCTGGACCCTATAGGAGGATGTTTCTTCATGCCTCTCTTCCCTGCTCCAACAAATATTTGTCTCAGATACACATTGGCCTTGGGTGCAAGTACCTGCTAGGGACATCAGGAATACCTCTTTTTCCTGAGCCCAGGCAACCTGTGATGCTCTAATGTCACCCTCTCCCTTCTGAGGATCACAATAAATTGCAGCTTAATAGGAGCTGGCTGTGCAGGACACAGGGCTGATGCTGCTGTAAATACAAATGAATATATGTTAGGCCTGGCGATTGAAAAAAGTTTCTCAATGAGCTATGGTCAGGGCCAGTCTTGCCAGGCCAGTTTTTAAAATTATTTTTTCTAGACAGCCTATAGCTGTATGAGAGGGACTTTGCACCCTGCAAATACAGGTGAGCATTTGCAAGAGGTTTCAGGAGAAAAAAATTACCTTGACTGATGTTGCAGATCATGGTAGCCTTCATTATACAAAGTCCTTAAAATTCCTTTCAGCTATTGTGTGCCTATATTCCTGGTAAGGCATTGAACGTGTTTGTTGATGAACAAAGCTGGAGGTAATACTTCCCCTCCCTCAAGATGAGTATGCTCAATATTACACAATTTTCTCCTGTGATATCTGGTCATGTTTACCTCAGGCCTCATGCCTGTGAGTTTTGTGGGTCTGCAGGCAGCTTCCATCCTTTAACAGTACACGTCTCACCCATGATTGGCAGGAGCCGAGAGCGTGTCTGTGCGACTCTGTAAACAGAAGGCAAATGCCAAGAATCCAATTTATTTTTTGAAACCATATGCTTTTAAGAGCCTTGCCAAAGGTTATGTGTTTCTTTGAGATGGCAGTGATATACGATAGGTATCATTAAATATTCTGGCTCTGTTCTAAATGGGGTGATGTGCACATGAGGAATGACAAGGCAGTCTTGCCCCAAAGGCTCTACAGCTTAGTGCCTAGATTTTGTGGTGTCTTTAGGCTCTGCTCATAATCCTGTTGCAGTTTTAATATATGACAGCCCTGACACAAAGTAACTTCCTTATGGTGGATTTTTTAGAAACTATTTGCTTGCTTTGTGGCCTAAGTGGTGAATTTTGCAAATTTTCATGCAGTCCACAAGCGGGCATAGAGAAAAGAGTGCCAGAGGTGAGATGTTGCTATACTCTACTGGGTTGCCTCCACAAAGGTAGGCACTTCAGTGAATCTTAGCAGTATTTTGTTAAGGCAAAATATTTCGTGAGTGGCAAAGCTTTCATTGGGTGCACCCACTGTCCTTCGAGGAATATGTGTTGAGTCCTACTGTCTCACAATTCACAATGTATTTTGATTAAGAGGAGAAGACTGCATACAAACATTTAAAGCTCTGCATTTGTTTTCATAATTTATACATAAATGATCAGTACTTGGTCTTAATAACTTGGTCTTAATAAAAGAACATTTTACAGATTCATTGTTATAACACAAATTATTGTGGGGAAGATTTCAGTAGTGATATTTCACATTGCAGCAAGGCTGTTTTTCTTTTAGTAACATTTTACAGGAGAAGCAAAATATCATTGAGTGTTTATTTAAAGATTTGCCGTAAGAAGCAGTAGGTCCTTACAGGTGGGTCAGTTGATGCTAGCTTATTGCTGTTGTTTTCTCTATTTTCTCTCTTTGCTGATTCTCTTGCAAGCTCCTTTAGCAGATACTCAGAGAAAAGAAAGCCTTGAATTATGTGAATTAAGTGCACACACACCTCTCCTTCCCCTAAACACACCGGAATTACTGCCAGAACAGAGAATATTGGGGCACAGTAAATCTTGAGGCCTTAGATCACATTGGTGCATAGCCAGGCAGATCTCCTGAGCTGTTACAGAGATCAGAAGTAAAGATGAACCATCATCCCTGTGCTAATGCAAATTGCATGCAGGTTACTTCTGGTATTTCTCTAATGTGAATATGAATTGAAGGTGTTTTTTCTGGTTTGTGTCTACCAACACAAGAGCACTTCTCTGTAGTGAGAGTGCTGGTAATTAAAAGCATTGGGTTAGTAGTGTCCACAAAACTACAGAGCCCATACTGCTCTCTTTGCCTTTAGCAAAGGTACTTTTCTGGTATCTTAGGTCCAAGGATTAGAAGCCTAGAGAGAAGTTATCTGAGGAAAGCTTTGTCAAAGAAAGAACAGGCTCTTCAACACAATTATGCACCAACTGAGGTTTCACTTTTCACGAACCCAACTTTCTGTCTGTCCAAGTGGGAGGCAGTAAGGTCTTGGGAGCATCTTGGCCATGACCAAGGTGTCAAGTCATGTCCTGGTGTTGAGTTTAAGGATTGAATTGAATTGGATTGTGTTGAATCTTATAGGAACCAGGATGGTGCCACCTGAAAAGATCGCCCCTTTTCAAATGAGGTAGATCTGATTGTTTGGGTTAGTTATGGATTCATATTACAAAAACAGGGCCTTGCCTTCTGTCAGGGCCGTGGAGTGCTTCTCTGGGGTTCCTCTCTCTTGTTTGACCTGTTTTGTTTCAAGGTGTAGATCAGGGCAGCTCAGGTTTCAGAGGCATTCAAAATGCCCATTCAGACTGCAAAGAGATCTAAGACCTGGCACCTCAGGGGTTCATCTTGGGATGTAGAAGTTCTAAAGAAATATTATATATTCATTGCCAAAGCAATTTGAAGATTGTGTTCTCATTTTGATATTTGATGCGTGGAAAGGACTAACATGAAATCCCCATCTACACAAGAGATGCCTTGAAGAATCATTCAAAAAAATATGATCTCCATATATGAACAATGTTTTAGGATTTGGCTCCTACTTGGCAAGTTGTTTGGATTTAATCTAATCCTGGCGCTAAAATTTACCTCTTTGCCTTATTTGCTACCTATGCAGGATTGAAATGCCACAAAATATCTCAGAATAGAAATGGCCTTTGATGCTACTTCATACAAGGACCTTTCATTCCCTGGACTCAGTTTTCAAAAACATTTGTAAGCACCTGCAAACTTAGGGCCCAGCCTGTTGGCCTGACTAGCCAAGCATGGTTTGCAGCTCTTTATTCTCAAGGGACAAGGAGTTTCAAAATCCATTATCAGACAAACTTGAGTACACTTTGGGATATGAAAAATCACAGCACAAAAGTCAAGTTATGACTTAAATCATAAGGTCTGACCCAGGTATAATATTCACAGTAAAGGTACACTTAAAGAGAGCCACTGAGTGTTAACCTGCCCTAAAAGTTCCTATGTAGACATGCAGAGATAATACAGTGAAAGCATTATGTTTCCTTCCCCATGCAGTGTTTCTGTTTTAACTAATATATCTATATTTTTTTAAATTAGCCTACTGCTTGAAGCCATCTGCAATTTTACAATGCCTTTAGTGTGACTTGGTGAATAAGGCAAGTCTTCCTTTAAACTCCGAAGTCACCAAAGGCCTGAGAAAAAAAATTAGAAGCTGAGTGGAAAATTACAACATATCACACTTTTGAAGTGAAACCAGAGTTACTAGTCTTGTGGTTACTCTTCTAATACAGGCTTTATTTTCTTCAATTATACCTGGTTTTATTAAGTGCATTAATTATAACATAACTGTTTGGTTATATAATAACAGGTAAAGGTTATGGCTTTGAGACTGAGATGGGGAGCCATTATCTGTTGTTTCTGCCAGAATGAAAAATACCAAGGTAAAAGTAATTGGCCTGGAGAGAGCATTAGATAGACCATGAAAAGTAGAAACTGGATTATTTGTTTTGTCTTGGTACAGTGGTTCTTCACCTGATAACATTAGTTTCTCTTAAAATATAATTAGCATTTTATTCCCCTAAGCATTATTGTATGTTAGATATTAGTGGGGCACAGCACAGTATGTTGTAAATATGGCCTTTGGTGCCTAGATGGCTAATTCAGTGCTAATGTCATTATCAAAGGTTGCTGAGGAACAATGTCCTAAAATGTCTGTTCCTCATGAAATAGTTTTCTGTAGTTATTCAGATGTGACTAATGATGCATCTTCTGCAGAAACTTTAATTTATTTATTTGGTATGTCCCCTTACTCTTCTTAAGAAATGTTAGAAACAGAAGAAAATAAAAAAAATCCAAAAAAGAAGAAACAGTTTTCTATGCTTTTCTTTGCTTCCTGATTAATTTTTGGTCTCGGGAGAACAAAAATGTACATTGGTAATTTCACACCTTGTTACATCTTCTGTTTGCTTTCATCACATGCATGGCTGTTTTCATAAATGGCAAACATAAACATAAATGATGTAATATCCCTCTTTGATCTTCACTGTGTGGCTGAGAAATTAATGCATATGTGCAGAACATGAACAATTCACAATGTACATCCACCTTTTGTTGTGTCAAGGTAGGGATTTGAACAAGACTTCTGTCTGCTTACATAAGAAACATGAGATATTACAGCTTTATGTATCTTGACTCTTATGTGAATTTATTTTTTACATGTTGTACTCCAAATGGAAGGGCTCTGTGGTTTGACTTCTTTCTATTAAGAGGATGCTGCCCTTGCAGAAGCAGTGACCTTTGAAAAGCAAGTCTTAAGTAATCCTTTTATTTCTCTGAGATCATATAGCACAGTATCCAGTTGCAGGCTTTTAAGATGGAATGATTGCAGACTTTGTCCACTTGCCTGGATTGGATTACATTTTGTTTGACAAAGAAAACTCTAAAATACTTATACCTTCCTTCCTTCGCTTCAGAGCATCGTAATCTCTGTGCCTTGAGGATGCAGAGTAGTTGCTGTATCATGCCAGCACCGCTGGGATTTATTGAATTTACTTAATTAGCCTTTATCTCATGGTTACACTTTAACGCTTCTTTTGAAGGAGATTCAAAAAGCATACAGTTACTCCTCTTCTAATTTACTTCCAGAGTTGGGTTACTCATTTTCTTATCTTCCATCCATTTCCCGGTAGAGCAGAGCATTCTGTAAGCCACAATTGAACATTTTAGAGACTTGCACACCCAGAGATTAAAGTCCACAAAGCTGCTCACTAGCCAAGCTTTTTGCACACGCTATTTAGAGAGAATGCTCTGGTTTAGGGGTGTGGGAAGTTTGATAGGTGTGTTTGGGTGGCTGCTGGTGCATTTTGTGTCGCATTATGCAGGTGCACGTAAAGGAGAGATAAGCTGCCCTGAACCTTCTAGGGAAAGGTCTGGCAGCATGAATTTGGAGCACTTCCATTGTGTTCTTGTCTGGAAAGTACTTGTGAGCCTCAGTCCTATAAACACTTCAGAAAACCTCAATAAAGTGGATGAAAAATCCACTGTTTGATCAGGCGATTTTGATACTGGGAATTGCATGATTTTCACCTTCTTGAGAGGCATTCAATACCAAGGAGGGCTGAGGTTTCCCCTCATTGCTCTTTTCAAGTTTACTTTTGCTAATGGGAGTTTAAAATGGTTTAATGCTTAGCCTTGATGCTCTCTATCCTGCCAGACCTCTGCTTCCGGCTCTGTAAGCATGGGATAGGCGTTGCAGGGATTTGGGGGCATTGGAGATGAGTCCCAGAGGGCATAGGTCCCTTTTTTGAGTACTTTGGTGGCTCCTCCCTTTACATGGTAGCATCTAAGTGGCTCACAATAAGTGATCAGTATCATCTATATAACAAGGATTGTACAATCTCCTTTTACTTGGCACCAACACCACACAGCGAGGCTTGTTATCCAACTCCCCTGAAAACTGTGTAGCTCCCTTGAATGAGAAGGGGCTTCATTCTGTTTTAATGGAGTTCACTAACTAGTTAGCTCTAACTCCTTTGAGCTAACACATCTGGCCATACACATGTGCATGGATTTGTATCTTATATGCACTACTCAGCTTGCTGTGCACATGTTTGCACAGCACATATTTAGGCACCTAGGTTGATTACAGAAATTCATTTACCAGTTTAGCAGTTTGTGTTTAGGTTGTTATTTGCCTTCACATAGCCCAGAAGCTGGTAGAGGACATCAGTCAGGGAGGGCTAAGGTGACTTTTGCAGATGAAAAATTGTTGGTGATCACCATGCAGTGCCTGCATAAATAATATGATCATCATTCAAATCAAGGTGGTTTTTACTCGCTCAGTGAAGCAGTTGTGAGCACAGTGGTGGATGCACAGTTAAAAAGCAAACAGTCTGTACAGCTTGATGCCAACTCTCCAGCAGAAAACAGTATGGAAATAGCCAACACCTTTCAGGATCCTTCAAGAGACAAGTGGGGAAAGTAAACAGGAGTGTAAAAAACGAGGGCTGAAGCAAGACTGAAATGTGGGAACTTGCTATAGCAGAGAAGTCTTGCTGCTAGCCTTCAATCCAAGAATAATTGTCTGAAGCTCTTCCCTTACTTTTTGGCTTCAAATCAGACCTGGAAAAATTAATGTATTTGTTGTCTTTATTTTACTTAATGGGTTGGGGTTTTTAATAGAGTTAAGATAATTAGGTACTCCTGCATATAGAAGAAATTTTTTTCTATAGTTCCAAATACATTTTGGAAGATGAAATGTGGTTGCTTGCTTGCTGCTGCTCTTTGCATTCCATTCCCCATATGGCCACAAAAGTCTTGCCATGGGTCTCCTCAGACTCCCTATCATCCTTGCAGGAGCTGGCCTGTGTGGAGGGTGAGTTGAAGTCCCTCATCCAGGCATGGCCTATTTTTATCTCTGGAGAAGCTGCTCTTGGCCCTACAAATGGGTGACTATGAATTTCTCCCATCCCCTTTTCTTTTCACTCAGTGTTGTTTCCTAATCACTGGCATGAAATACCTGGGGTGTTAGGGTTGCATTGCCCATAGCAACTTCTGCTAGAGAGCTGGCAGGGGTGAAAGCAACCACAACTTAAAAAGCCTCTGCAGACATCGGACTGAATACAAAGGATCAAGCCTGTTTCTGATGCACATATGTGCTGCAAAGGACAGATAACCTTTCAGGGCTGCATCTTAAAATAATGAGCAGAGCTGGTATGGCTGCTCTCATGCTGTGGCTTCCCCAAGCACACTGCGAACTTCCGAACTGTGATTGCCATTAAAATCTTTTGCCATTTGCAAGGAATTAGCATCACTATGAGAGCTGTAACACCCCAGTGATATTTATGGAGTGCAATTGAATTATAAAGGTTGTAATATTCCTTGCTTCTAGGAGGGGGCTGAAAGATGCCTAGGCTTAAATTACTTAAAATCCAAAAATAGTTAAGGAGCCCATGTAATCTAAGGTCTTCTGAAAAATATATGCCTTAAAAGCAGGCAAAAGAAAGCAAAACATAACCAATATGTAATTCTGATAAAAAAGACCCCTGACACTGAAAAGAGAGGGTGTGGGGTTGATGTGTTTGAAAATTGCTTGAAAAGATGGAGTTGATGTGTAAACTGAGATAGTAGTTCATGTTATTACTTTGCCTTGGTGGTCATGCTACTGCAAGTCTGTGGAAGTCCAGTTGTTAAAAATGGGCAAATACCACCAAAGTAAAAACAGACCCCACTGATCTGCAGTAGCTGAGGATTGTCTTGCGTTTGAGGATGCACTGATGGGTTTGATTTCGGCTGAGGCAGACCATCTTACTAACAATGGTTTTCGTCTATTCTGTTTTTCTCCTGTCTTGCAGCACCTTCTCCAGTCAGTACTGTGAAAAAAGGGAAGATAACTAAAAATAGCATCTCCCTTTCCTGGCAGGAGCCAGATCGACCCAATGGCATCATCCTGGAATATGAAATCAAGTATTTTGAAAAGGTGTGATGGACTGATTGCTGAGCTTCCCAAGTACCTTCTCTTTATTGTTTTCTTCTTTTAGTTATTATTATTTGAGTCCTGGAAGGGAATGGAGAGATTTTATGCGTAAATCAATGTCAGATTGATTTTGCAGTAAATGATTAGGAAGACTTGAAATGAGGGTGTTGTTTTCCATTAGTGTGCCACTTCTCTTGAGCAAATACATTAAATCCGCATGCCAGATTCCTCTCCAGCCTTATCACATTAAGATAGAGCCTGCTCATTTGTTAAAAATAGAAGGGGTTGGGGACTGAGCATCTGCCTCCTCCCAGAAACATCAGGCAATCCCTTGCCTTTGGTATTTCAATTTCCATCCACTGTGAAAGAAGAGAAGGGGTTTGTAGAGAGAGATTGTATGCCCTCTGATATGAAGAAGAACATCTTGGTTTAAAAACTTGCCTGCGTTTTCAACCTCTTTCAATTTAAGGGGAAGCAGTCTCCCCACAAAACTTGCCTCTCCTAGTCTTCATTTCAAATGGTGACTTGTTCTCTTCCTGTAAAATTAATGTCATCTAAATAAAAATGGTTACATATCACTTTATCAAAGTAGTGTATTTTGAGTGATACGGCCTTAAATCTCTGGAAATCTTAGATTTCCAAAAATCAGGTTTTTGGGATTTGACTGAATAGCAATCTTTTGCCTTAGCTGGAATTGTAAGATGTTCTTTTTTCCTCAGAAACATCCAGGTTTTCTATATGAAAACAAGAGGGAAATAATGAAATTGAGCCACAATTCACTTTTTTAGAGGGATTGAATTTCTATTTTAAGGAAGATATTCCATTAGCTCTGTCTATGATCCAGGTGAAATTGCTCAGCCTGGACCAGGACTAGATCCTTACTCCTTCTGTTTTCTTTCTCTTGCCATGGGAAGGACCTGCTCAAGCAGTCCATGCAAACAGGAGAAAGAATTTAATATATCTTCTCCATCAAAATAAAATCAACATTATTTTTGCAGATGAGGGAGCTTGTGAAATAGATATGTGAGTGACTTAAATAGGGCTGAAGATTAAAGTACGCAGCAAGAATCAGGTTATTTTGTTGCTGGAAATAATCCATTACTAATTATTTTATTAACTTGTTTGAATGACTGTTTGGGTACATTGAATCCTTACCATGGAATGGCTTGGAAAAAGTAGCTTTTAGAAACCAAAAAAGGTGAGGCAAATAATTAAAGTGAAAAAAATCGTGTATTTCTTCCTTTTCCTTAGTTTGTTTTCAAACAAATTGGCAGGAGAGGGGGCTTAAAATGTTGTATTTGTAGTCCAGAACTAGTCTAAAATATCTTCAGCAAATAATTCTTCAAGAGTGAGTCCTTTATGGAGAGGTAGCTCCAGCCAGTCCAAGTTTATGCTGTCTTGATTTATTTTCTTCAGGCTGAGAGTGAAGTATATTGTTTTCCATAGAAAAGCCCAAGAGTCTAAGTATTTGCAGAATCCAACAGTGTATTGAAAAGTTAATTGGCTGACATACAAGCAAAGATGTGACCTAATATTCACTTACTGCATTTTAACCCATAGTTGATATAGGTTGGGGATATTGCCCTTAATCCTTTTTCTTTGTTGCTAGTATAATTTATATTCTCTCCATTTTCAGTCCTTCATAAGGGTAAATTCACATTCATTTGCAAGGGACAAGAATGATTTATATTACATGTTTGGGAAAACTGAGTTTTGTGAGACTGCATTTCTGTAAGAGGGAATCACTACTTACTACAAAAAAAAGGGCACATATATGTGTGTGTGTGTCTGTGTGTGTGTGTCTTTACACATTTCACCAAAACAGGCTTCAATTGGGAAGTTTTGTAATCTTAAATATAAGAAATTCCCAGTGCCTTAGCCAGGCATATTGCTGTCTGTGGGAAGCTGGCCATTAAATTAAAAAGAAAAAAGAAAAATGAGCTCAGATTCTAAGAGCTATCCAAAAATCTTGGTAAGGAACTACTAAAAACTCTGGTTTAACTCATAATAATTTGGATCTGAGAGAATATGGTGAATAAAAAGCAGTTTCCAAATTTGTAGACCTTAATTTATGAGCTCTCGTTTAGATTATGTGTTACGGTAAATAATTCTATGAGTAATTACTTAGCATGTCAACCAAATTTTAATCAAAGAACTGGAACTGTTTCACATTAGAAACTGATGTAGATGAAGATTTATTTCAGCACTTTTTCTTCAAGTTCATTGCTTCACAAGAACAATGCAAAAATTAGGTATTTACCTAATACCTGATAGGAGTTTTGGTTTATTATTCCCTTCCCAAGATCTAATTGGTGGTTCTAGAAATGCAGGCATAAAGTTGTACAGTGTGTAATATATTATTCTCTTTTAGGCCTACTTACATTACTGGGAAGCCGTTTTGGTGTAAATCAAAATCCTTTTTTAAGGCGATGGGACTTGTTTTATCTTCCCTGTGTCTTGGGATTGATCTTTGTATGATAAACCTTTTCATTGCCCCAGGCCATGTACATCCTGAGCAGTGGAAAGCTGCTTCTGCTGCAGATGCCAGTTGCATGCCTCCTAGAATCACTGATTATAAAAGAGAAAATCAGATCTTACATTTTGATTGCAGAAAGGACCTTCAGGGAGGGGGTTTTGAGGAAGAAATCCTCTAAAATGCATGCTTCGGTCATCTTTTGTAATGTTTCCCTGGGGGTTGTTAAGAGTCTGTCTTCCCTGAGAGCCACTCTGAGTGTGTTTGAACTTTGCGGTTTTTGGGGGGGGTATTGGGAAAAGGACCAGGAGACGAGCTACACCATCATCAAGTCCAAGGAGACGACGATTACGGCGGATGGCTTGAAGCCAGGCTCAGCCTACGTCTTCCAGATCCGAGCACGGACAGCTGCCGGCTACGGGGGCTTCAGCCGAAGGTTCGAGTTCGAAACCAGCCCAGTGTGTAAGTCTTTTTAATTACTGTCAGCCCCTGTCTCTGCAGCGCTTACCAGAAACAAGTCAGGGGATCGATAGCTTTGCAGAGAGCACTTCCTTTTATTGGCTTCATCCCTTGACTTTGGAAACATCGGGCACATCATGACTCTGCACTTGATGTATCTGTCCTTTGCTTCCTCGTGTTGAGGCAAGAAATCTTCAGGCTTCAGAAATCCATGGCATTTCATGCTTAGAAAAGTCCTTTATTTCCAGGAGCCTGGTGTAAGAGAGTCTTTCCTCTCAGGAGGGACAGAGGGGATGGGACCTGCCCCTTAAAGGTTGTCTGTAGAGGATGCTGAACTCTCTTAAATATCTGCATCCAGGGAGAAAAACCCTGAAATGGTGCCTCTCTGCAAGGGGAAGAGTTGAACTAGCATTAGTGTCTTTTCTTTATTTTGGGGAAAGTTCCTGTCAAGTTAAAAGATTGTTTCTGTTGGCTTCCAGTGCCACAGCCTCAAGAAAAGGAGGTAGACTTGTAATCAGAAATGGAAAAAAATGTGCACTGCAGGTGCAGGACTTCTTCTTGGCCTGTTACATTTGTGGGGTTTAAAATTTTCTCCCTTTTTTTTTTTTTTTTTTTTTTTTTTTTTTTTTTTTTTTTTTTAATGAATCTGATTATCCAGGGCTGGATTCTGGAGCAGATTCTGTGGCAGGATGAACTCCTGAGGCACACAGAGGCTTAGCTGCTCTTTCTTCTGTGTTCAGGCACAGCTATGGAGAGATTCTTTTTATCCCAAATACAGAATTTTGCCGAGGTGTCAAATACAATTTTTACCACCAGAAAATATGTCTTCCCTCTTTTAGTTTGTACAGCTGTCATTTATTAATATTTGTACTGTGTATATGGAGGAGGAATTTTATGGTGGAAATACTCTGATAGTTCCTGTGGGAAAGAGACTATTTTCTGTGTTTTCCTTGGAAATTTAAATTCATCAATGCTTTGATTACTGTTACTCCAGTTTATTTAAAATTCATTATCTTTGAGAAGAAGATACTGAGTTGTCTTTTCAGTGCATGCTACCTTTGAAGTCATAATAGATTTTCAAGGACTCATTATACGTGTGCAAATGTAGCTGTGGAGCCAGTGATTAAGCTAATACAGTGAAAATTGCCTCACAATGCAAACATTAATGCAGTAAGGACAGTCTATTTAATGTATTTCTTATTGTATTAACCATTAATTGTGCCCTATAAGTAGCAACCAAATAATGTTATGCCAAAAAATTATTCTGTATAGTTTTTCTCAGTTGCAAAGTTTGTAGCTTAGAGTTGTTTGAGTAATAGTGTTCTGGTCTACTAATGAGCACATGAAATACATGCACACTTGATCAAGTACCTATGTTCCTGGTCCAAAAATAACAGCACTTTCATAAAGCCCATCATGTAAGTATCTGTGTTAATCAGGACTTTTGGAGGACATCACATGGAAATATTTTTAAACACTAGAAATTGTGTGGGTCATTTAGTCATACCCACATCCCAGTCTTTTTCACATATTTAAGGCAGAGGAATAGGTACTTCTCTGATATTAAGGAGTTGTTGGCATAGTCAGAGGAATACCTACTACATGGTCCCCAGTTTGGGAACTGGGAATTGTTTGTCTGTTGGACTCAAGCTCTGGCTGAGGCCAGACAACCAGATACTTTAATACTTGATAGCATTGAAATACAATATAAGCCTCAGTTTGCATCTTGCAGAATACAGCTCTGTTTGACATTTAAAACCTCATAAAAAAGCATTTTTTCCCCAAAGCCCTATGTAAAGTCAATATTAGTGTCAGGAGTGTGACCAGACTCCCACTGCTCTCCTGCACATCCTGGAGATTTTGAAAGCAAGCACAGATCGAAATCTCACTGCTACATTAGAGTACAGATCTGAACTTCTTGTTAGAGCCAAAGCAAATGATTTTTATTCAAGCACAGATGAAAACCTTTCAGTGGCTGTTCTGAAAAACAAAAACACTTTCGAAGTCATTGGGACTGAACGACAGGGTTTTTTTCCAGTTCGCAAGGTTTCTGTAGTTATCTTTAATACATTTGGAGGAATTTTACAATAACAGCCTGAGAAATGCAATGGAGGAAAGCTCTAAGCTGTCTTGGATTTCACTCTTTTTCCAGATTTTGGGAATTTTTGCATACTCCTCCCTGTTTGTGCAATTCTGCACAGCACAATGAAGCAGCCAGGGCTTCAATTTTCAGCAATTTTTTTTTTTTCTTTTTTTTCTTTTTTTTTTTGTGAAGATGTTGCTGGGTGTGTCCACTTGTTGCTTCATCCTTTCCAAATGCCACCAAGCTCATCTAGCCCCAAAAACTAACCTTGCCAAGAGCTGGGTTTTGGCTGGATTGGTGGGCTAATCTTGCTGGTCTGCTGGGTGGGAGTAGGAACATGTCACCAAGCTGAGAAGGGGTAATGCGGGGGTGGGGCGGGGGAGGTGTCCCTGACTTTGAATGGCAGCAAGTCCCAGTTTTTCATCTGCCATAGATCACAGCAGAATTTATCTCATTTCCTCATCCCTTGAGCTGTGCAAAAAAACACCAATCACTGCTTAATGTTCTCCTTTAAATGTTTTTCTTTTTAATTATTTTGTCAAGAAAGCAATAAAACACCATCTTAAGGAGCCCTCATAACTTTGTGCGGCTAATAAAATCTCTGGAAGATGGCAGGGGTTTGGAGCACTTAACAGTAAATATTTAATGTGTCAGGACCAATCCTTCTGAAATCACACTGCTGTGGCAGGTCCACCTCACTCGTGGTTAAGCACCAGAGAGCTCTCATATGAAGAGCTATTGAAGCCCAATGCAGATCAATGTTTAATGCCATACCTTTCTGTCTTTCTTTTCCTTTAACAATTAATATGGGACTATATTCAGTTATTTTATAGCCTTCATAACGTTAATCCTGTGCTGAGGACCCTTTTTTTTGTTCAGTCATTTAGTTAAAGGCTTCTTCAGTACACAATCAATTCTTGCTGCTCTCTGGGGTGGATGAGGCTTCATCCTGGGCTGGCACGAGGTTAAAAGCTGTAATGAGTTTTTCCCCCACAGAGCAGTGGTTCCTGTGCCAGGGAGCTGGTTTTGCAAGGAGGATGTGAGATTTGTACCCGGGGGTGGTAATATATGTGCAGATAAATAAGCTGGCTGCAAAGAGGGCGAGGTGGGGAGACTTTGGTTTCTGCTTGGGGAGCCCCACACACCAACCCCTGGGGGGAAACGATCTCCTTCCTCTGCCATGCAGGACAGATAAACAAGATACAAGTGGTATTAGCATTTCCATTTTACAGTCTACAGGAGCTTGCTCACCTTCTCTTAGTTGACCCATGTCAAAACTCAGTTCTCAGTCAGCTCTCGTGACCTTTCTGTTGGCATCTTTATCACCAGCTTAGTCTCCTGCCTTTTGGTAGGAGGGCTCCTTACAAGGCATGGACTGGAAGAGTTTTGCTTCCCCAAGTTTTGGCCAATAAAAAGACCAACCAGTGTATGTGTCTTAGCAAATTCCTGTTTTACAGATGGCACCTTATGGCCATGTGATAGAGATGCCACCAGGAGTTAGTTTATAATTGTTTATAGCTTCTTGAAGTGCAAGTAATTCTTTTTATCTTGTCGGTTTTGCTTATGTCTGTTAGCAATAACATTTCATAAATGTTCTCTCTGACTGTTGGGTTTTCATCCAAATGAGAGCCTGTTGGGTTTTATCTCTGATTTCTAATGCAGCTAACTCAGGGAGAAAAACTTGAGTTCACGAACTCAAAGGCTGCATTCTGCAACACTTTGGTTTCTGAATTCAGCAATGAGATGCAGTCTTATTGGGCTTTTGGCTTAGTGTTGCATGTGGTTGTTTCCTTTCCACCCATATCCTTTCCAAACTAGGAACAGACAGCAAAAGCGGGAAAACACAAACCGTAAAAGAAAAAAACTGGTAAGACTTCAAACCTTGCTGGCAGCCTCACTAGAAAGACTCATATGAGTGCTGACTGTCATTTTAACCCTAATCTCCATTTTCTGTTTCTCATCTCAGCAGTAGCTGCATCCAGTGACCAGAGCCAGATTCCTATAATTGTTGTGTCTGTAACAGTGGGAGTCATTCTGCTGGCTGTTGTTATCGGTTTCCTTCTCAGCGGAAGGTAAGAGAAGAAGCTGTGTATTTATACTTCTTCAACTTTTGTAATAACTTTTATCTGACCAGCCAATTGGTGTGATTTAGGCAAAAGCAGCATGTGAACAAAGCTGTCAAGCAGTAGCACTGTAAAACAGCACAAGGGTGGATTGATTGATCTGTTTGGACAAGCAGCAATGACAAAGGCACTCTCACAGATGTAGTTCACTTCCCAGTGATTTCCATCTGTGTATAGGCTGGCCCTGAGTATTTGATTTGATTTTCACAGGAGTGTTTTCACATTCCTTTAAAAATAAGCAGAACATGTTATTACAGGTAAAATATCATCACCCCCATATGGTTGCACTCAGAGCTTGCAATGGACTTTGCTCACGGAGAAAACTTGACTTCAGGAAAACACTTGCAAAGAAAATGAGAAGAAAACCATTGAAAAGGCCAAATGCCCCACATTTTGGTCAGATCTGGATTTCATTTCTCATGTGTAGGATTCTAATGTGTTCCCTAAGTGTTAGTAAATCATACAGAGAACTTCCCCCACAGAGGGAGACACTCTGCTTTAAACCATCCCATTGACTTCTCATGTGCTTAAACATAGGCAAGTGATGAAAGCCTGGGCTATACCATCTTTGACAACTCTAGTGGAAGTTGATGGAATTTTTTGATGAATGAGAGATTGTAGTACTGGGGCAAAATCTGGCTTGTATCAGGATAAGTTTATACTGCAACATTAAACTTGTTTGGCAATCAGCATGGAAGGCACTTTTTTCGTATTCTACATGTATATTAGTACATTTTTTAGTGGCAGTAGTCAAACAGTGCAACATCCTTCATGCATATGTGAAGTACACCAAGCAATGTCAACTACTCCACAAAGCAATGTGAAATACATCTACTGATAAGGCTGAATTTGTTTTCAGTGCAAAATAAACATTTGTGCTTCTAAAGTACCCATCAGCCCACAGTTGCTTTTATCATACAGGTCTGTCTTAAGCTCAGGTCTAGCAAGGTGGCTGTATATTACAGGATATTGTAAGCATTAAGAGATGTTAAAGATGCAGAGGAACTGCACTGAATTTGTTGGTTGAGGGTCTTATTTCCCAGAGGAGGTAAGGTATCAGTCTGCAAATGCAGAACACTGGAATCCTGCCAGGCTGAGCAACTCTGTCCCCAGGCATAAGGCATCCATGGAAGGACACGGACACAGTTATTTCCTGTCTTGAAAGGTAAGTGTGCTGCCAGACTCATCTCCAGTCAAGGTCAGAGACTGACAGTCTCTGTCAGCTCAGCTGTTCAAGCTCAGCTCCTGTTGTCTGCTTTGAATGACTTGTTGGGCTTAAAAAGGGAAAAGTAAAAGCTCCTGTGTGCATGAGAAGCATGCAGCAGCGGAGAGGAGTGGGCGGGGTGAGTCAATGGCTACAGGCAATTCACACCAGGGCCTACAGGAAAACTGCAGTCAAAAGACTTGGCTCTGGACACTCTAGACAGGATTCAAGTCGCTCCCTAAAGACTAGAGGTTATGATTGAAATTCCTCTTAAATCAGAGCAGGTGGATGGAAACCTTGGCTTCCCCCATCCCAGACGTGTGCTTGTACTGGTGCAAACAGGAGAATGCATGTGGGACTGTAGGGAAACTATGGAAGTAACCTGGCACGTCCTCGAGGAAGAGCCTGGGGGGTGAATGACAGGTGGAGGAATGTATATCCCTCTGTGGCCATAGGGAATCACAAGTGTGTGGCTGCCAGTAGCTTTTGCTCTTTCCATGGTTGCTAGCAAGGGCTCAGTACCCCTCTGAGGAGGATGTACCCTTGCAGGTCTCCTTTTCACTGCTACTCTCTTGAATCTCAGCAAGCAGTTGCAAATCCTGAGCCATTTGTCAACAGTTCTCATTAGTTACATCTTTCTGTCCTCTTGCCTAATGTGCTTTCCAGAATGTGCTTCCTCTTAGCTCTTTATCTTTTGGCATGCTTATAAAAGCCCTTGTCTCCTTTGGCTAGGGTTTTATTGCTGCCTCTGCTGCTGCCTTAATCCTCCTACATTGTGCTTACACTTCCCTCTGTGGACCCCAGGGCAGCTGCAGGTTTCTGGCACCTCCATGGAGCCATACTGGATGTCTGGGAAGGGCAGGTACAGGGAGCTGAGCTCTTAATCCATTTTTATCTTTTCAACCCTTGCCCTAACTTAAAAGACCACAGTCCCTCCTTTGGAGCTGATGGAGAAGCCTCTCGCACCAAAGTTTGGTCCATTATTAGAAATTTGACTTCAAAACCACAGGGCTTCTCTGCCGATTTGAGTTCCCATGAATTTTAAAGTCCGTCTAGTACATTGAGTGACTCGTGAGAACAGTAGAATAAACCCCAAAAATCCAGAAATATGACACACAATTTGAAATTAAACAAAGCAAAACAAAGAAATTGCTCTGGTTTGGAAGAAAGCAGAGATGCCAGGGAGATGTGTTACTCATGCTGCTTTTCCTTGGATATGCATTCAAGACAATTTGTGGAGTAACTCTCCTGCTGTGACAGCAGGGACAATGAATGCATTCCAAGTCATGGGATTATCCCTTTCTGAAGCAGTTAACCTGTTTCTGGAAGATGTTTTCCTATTAAACCTCTGGAGTGGTTATGTTGTTCCAGTGCCTGGTTCCAGGGGGTTGCATTTTCTTTCCTAATTCTTTTCTGTATTTGCTGTTAGAAAAGCATCTATTTTGAACTCCAGCTGGAATCACTACTTCTTGCCACACCAAGCAAGCTGTGCAAAGCCCAGGCTGTGTCTTTTCTGTTGATGTAAGAGAGCAGGAGAGGAAGAAAAATCATCTTGCTCTGCCACACTGAGGATGTAGCCTGGCCAGCTCTTGCAAATAGGCTACTTTGGTCTGGCTTCAGGGTGCTCCCAGGTCCCTGAGAGGCCCTGGATGCCTCAGGATATTCCTCCTTAGGATGCTGTATGGCATCTCTTTGCACCTATCCTCCCAAGTCCCAGGCTGCAACGAGCAGAGGCTTGAGAGCAGTTCTGCAATGTGAAGTTAATGTCATCCTGCTCTTGGCAGTTCTGAAAGGAGTTTCCAGTTGTAGGGCTGAGGAGTTTGCTGGAGTCTGCAGGCTTTTTATTTTTTGCTAGGTTCCCAAAGGCAGGACCACACCTCTTCCCCTTTTTTTGCTTTCAAGTCCCTGCCGTTTTCTCGCTTCTTTTGAATGAATATGTGTAACAGCTTGGCATTTCCTGTTGGCAGCTGGCCCTAAACCAAAGGTCAGTTGAACAGTCGTGGTGGCATTTCCACATGTCAGCATCCATCTGTGGAAATGCACTTTGCGTCTGAAGCTGGAGATTCCTGGGAATTTGAAACTAAATGTGCTTTGCCCTAAACAATTAAGCTGCATTTCAGAGCTGATTTACTTGCAGATGCTCCAGAAAACTTCCTGTAAATAACACGTCCTCTGACCAAGGTCATAAATGCCAAGCCAAATGGCTGATCACTTTTTTAAGTTATCCTGCTCCTTGCATCAAGGACATATTAATAATATAACAATCAGGATTACAAATCAAAGAGATTTCACTAAATCAGACTGTCGTTGTCTCAGGGTGAAAAAAAAAAAGAAATGGATTGAAAATCTATTATTAAACCAGCTACATGTATTGAATTAAAGAACACAGAGTTGTTATTATCTTTGTTTTGTTAGGATTATGTGTTCTCACAAGCACAGTGCATTTTACAGATAGAGCAAAGCTATAAATTTTGCTTTCCTAGCAATGCATGAATTAGATGTCTGTCACCATTATTGTTCATGACTAAAGCATGTATTAATCTAAAACCATTACTGACTTTTTTTTTAAAGTCTGTGTTGGACAGTCCAGTGACAAAGATCTTTGCAATCCATCTCACAGGGAGCAGTAAAATGCTTCAGTTGTTGTGTGTCAACAGTCTCTTTCTCCCTACAAACTGAGGTAAGGGGCCAGATTTTCAGCATTCTGGGGAGGAGACCAACTGCTTCAGAGCAGTGCCCCTCTTTTGTCCTTCAAACCCAGCCCTCTTCACAAAACAGACAAGGGTGAGTCTTATGGTGAGTGTTAAGAGACTGCTGGTCTCTCCAGTCCCCCAAGCTTTCAAACTTTGTAGCACTGAACAAAAGCATGAGCTTTTACAGAGCAAAGTGGGCAAGATATTAGGTCAATGCTGTACATGTTTGCAAAAGCTGTTCAAAACAGCCAAGTCAACTGTGCATCTGCACTTATAGCCAACTACCCATTATGGATGACCTTTCCATCTCAAGTGATCTTTCAAAGAACCAGAGGGAGCTTTTCATAGAACTTAGGGGAAAAAAAAAAATTGAAGCAACAAAAAGCTGCCACTCGCCCTGTGTCATGCATATATTGAAAGTCTCCTTCTGGCAAGGAACTAGCTTCCGAAAGACAAAGCAAAGACAAATCTTGCCACCTGGGTATTGGCAATTAGAGCCTCTTACACCAGCGTATCCATCCTTGACCTTAGCTGATTTAGACTTTTAAATATCTGTGCCTGTGGTGGCAGAGGGCTACTTTCTGGACACAAATATGTGCATCTTGTTAAAAAGTGACTTTCAGGGAATAGAGAGGGTGAAAGATTGTGGTGTATATCCTAGGTCCTGAGACAGTGTTTACAGCCTTCTGTGATGTGGGAGGTCAAAATGGGTGAATTTTTCCACAGCCTCCCCCCATCCTATTTTCCAAGTTGTGTCAGGGCTTAAAATAGTTTGCTTTTTCAATATTTCCGTAGGAAATGGGAGACGGTCTATAGATAATGGTTTTCATAGAGAATTTTTCCAGCATGAGTCACAATTTTTGTTAGTTGGGACTTTTTAAAGGATTTTTATCTCTACATTCTTGCCTGCTCTTCCTTCTTCCTGCAGGACATTGTCTCCTGTGATTTATAGCCACTTTATTATGCTGCCTACTGCCAAATATTCCCCACGATTCACCTGACAAGAGGAAGGATTTTGTTGAGGAAGCTACTGCTCTGCCAAGTCAAAATTCCCATCCACCAAGAGCAGGCAGGGTCTGTCCTGCTTCTGTTGGGGTCAAGGTTTTTACTACTTCTATCCTATTAACAGTCTCGTTGCTAGTACGTTTTTCCAGAGAGGAGCAGCACTGGCATACAGTACTGCTCTCTGAAGGGAGAGTTCTCCAGTGCACCCTTCTGCACGGGGTAATACCTTCCTAGGACCCCTGTGGAAATCTGTTGCTCATAGCACCCGTCTCTAACATCCTGTCAAGATCAGCTTGTCAAATTGGGCTGCTCCAACACCTCATTCCTCTTCTGTTCTAAACACTTTTTTGCTTAGTGAAAACTTGCCAGGCTCTGCAAGGCAGTCTGTGCTCTGCAGTTTTGAGGTGGGTTTAAGAACCCAGGCTAATCTGCCTTCAGATGACTTTGGCCCAGACAGAAGGTGAGAGTTGACCAAATCTGTCATTAAGCTCCAAGTTGTTTCTGAGCTCCTCTGGCAGTGGCCAAGGGAATGGGCTGGAAGGACTGTGATGAGCAGGTAAGCAACCAGCATAAGCTTTGTCTGAGCAGGGAAAAGGGGGGGTAGTGCAGCAGTAAGTGATGAAACCTCCTCACCTTCTTGCAGGTGATTTCTTTGATGGCATTGTGCAAGTCCTGTTTCCACTTGGAGAAGGGAACTGGGCTGCCCTTCAAGCTGGAATTTTGTAGCAGCTTGAGGCTCCTGCTGAGCACCCCTTGTGTATATAGTCTTTGAAAGTGGGATTTTACAGTGTCTTCTCTAGACCGTGGAGTGGGTAGAGAATGAAGAAGGAAGTCAGACTCTTGTCTCTTCTGCACTTCTGAATATGTGGATGTTTCACCTTGCTTTGAAATCAGAAGCGTGACCTCTCCTGGGGCTTCGCCATGTAGTGGCACTTGGCCTCTTATCTAGAAAAAAGGTTATCTCTGCTTTCTTATGTCTTAGACATAGAAAAGTATAATGCCAGAGGTCTTTCCAAGTGCAGTTCCTTTCCCTGAAGACGTTGCTTTCCTTCCCCACAGTGACTGCATAGCTATCATCTGCTTGGCCTTCTGCATTCTCAGTTTTTCTTGAACAGTGCAGAGACGTGCTTTAACGTATGAACTAGGATAGCTCGGCAGGAAGAGCAGGTGACTCCTTGAACATTCGTGTATTTTGGGACAAAGTGGGAATATATTCCTAGCAGCTCACAGTGTGTAATGCTACTTCTCTGATGTTTAAAGCAAGCATGTTGACTCAGGAATTGCTAGGTGTAGCACTGGCCTCCTGACCTGGAGATGCAGGAAGCAATCGTTACCATCACTCAAGGCTGTATGAAGGATAAGAAAAATCTTCCCAGGCACCCTCAAGTATTTCTGTCTCTAATTGCAAGCCTCTGAAGAACATCCCATTAGAACAGCTTATTAAAAGCAACAAACGAGACTTTCATTTATCATGATTCCAAGACTTCAACTTATAACTCTTAAAAGCCACATCTATATATGGCAGAGCCTCTCTGAATTCTATCTAGACATTAAAAATGTAGTTTAATTCCAAATGCTCTCTGGGTCATCTGCAGACTTGTGGTAAATTAATTACATTAATTGCAGGCACAGTTGCTAGGGCCCATGATGTATATACATTTCATTAACCAAGCCCAGGGTTTGAAACAATGCCAAGGGTGTTGATAAGTGCTCCTCGCACAGGTTTATTAAAGTTTGCTCTCTGGACAGTTGGGTTTGCAAACCACATAAGCTTTGTGAGGGTCACCTTAGCTAGAACTGGAGAACCGTTTTCTCTGTGTGCCTGAGATAACTGAAAGCAGCAGAGTTGGGCTGGCCAAGGACCAGGGCAGTGCCAGCAGGCCACAGAGGTCCTGGAGGTGTCACTGCAGCTGCAGGCTCCTCTGCATTTTTTTTTTTTCCCATCTGCAGCCCTTTCCATGAAGCCAGGGCTAGAAGCAGGTGTCACACCCTGTTTCAAGCAAGCTTGGCTTTTGGAGATGGTGTCACCTCAGAGCCTATTCTTTCCTAGCAAATGGGATTTAACACTGCAGGTATTTTCTCAATAACTTTTGCTGTTACGTGGGCTTGTTATCTGTTACCCTGCAGAGAGGCTTCTGACCAGTAGCAGCCCCCATCACCTCTCTTCATAGTTTGCTGGTTGGTTCAGTGAGGCTGGAGGAGAGTTTGCAGATAAAATTGATGTATGCAGTGCTTGGTTCAACTCTGCTCTCCAATATAGGTCAGCTTGCTGGCTAAAGATCTTAAAACCCTGGAGAGGACTGGCTGTATTTCATTAAACAGGATTTTAATCTTATCCGTAGCATTTGATCTTGTCTGGAAGGCTTTTGCTTTCAGCTCCTCAGTTCCTAGACTATGAAAGCCCTGCAGGAAATGAGGAGGTGGGAACTGGGCCCCTCCTAGAACCAATCAGGCACCCACATCTGATGGCCACAAGATGCATGATGGCTTTGCTTGAGTTTAACATTGGTTTTATTTGCCTCAGGATTTTTATATTTTGAAGTTTATCTGCCACATCAAGCCATCCTTTTAACACAAGTAGTAATAAATCTTCCTTTGTCCTGACTGTTCAGACCAATTAGTAAGTTCACTTACCTATCCAAGTGCTCCCTGGACCGGAAAGTGAATTTTATTGTCTGCTGATCCAGTTTAGTTTGTTTCTAAGCACTTTAGATTTCCCCTAATGCTAAACCTCACAGCATTTTGACCATAAGTGCACAGCTGATGGGTTTGTAGGAGCAAGACTACACTGAAGTACGTTTCTCTTGTGCCTGAACTTTTTTTTTTTTTTCACTCCGTAAAGAGAGTGAGAGCTGAAGTGCTCTGGATTTAGTGCAGGGAACTGATTTTCTCTCAGAGCAACCCTGTTACTGATGAGGTCTCAAAGAGTTTTCTTTGTTCAGGGAAACATTGAGCTCTTTTCATTTTAAGGAAGTGGTTGCTTTTCAGGTTAATTGAACAGTTGTTTGGAAAACTTTGACTTTGCATGCTGAGTAGTGTGGAGGTGTGGGAAGGTCTGGTGGCAGCAACCATTAGAAAATGCCTGCGGGAAAAGGGCCTCCTAGCTGAAACATAAGCTGAAGGGTCACAGCCAAATTGATCCTCTGGAGATGTACCAGTTCCCTGCACTCAAATCCTGCAAAGTTAAAAGGAGAAAATGGCAAAAATGACTCAAGGTATATAGTGCTTGGGTTCCCTTTGTGTGCCTTCGAGTTTTGGATCTCTGGTGTTAACTTGGATCTGCAAAATGGTTTAGTGAAGGCTGATCTGCTCCCATATTAGTATGACTGAACAAGCTGGGGCATTATGAAAACAGAAAATATTATTAATTATAATTAGAGATATTGGCATTGCTGTTTAGAAAATGTTAGCAAGTTGTTTTGCTGATGCAAAAGGAGCTTAGAAGACATTCTTCACCAGTTTTAATTTAAGTAAACACATAATCCAGTGTATAATTCTGTAAATCATTGCATGCCTGAAGTTATTTTGCATCATAATTTAAGGCAATGCAGTTGCAGAATGTTAATTTTGTCTAAATAAACTATTTTAATGTATTTAGGCATTGTAAGTCATACTGTATAAAAATGTGACGTGCACAGGATTTTTTTCAAGAATGACTTGTGATGACTGAGGAGAAATGAAGAGATCTTCAGCTGACATTAACTGGAGTATGCCTGCACCACTGGGCTCCTGCTTGTACTGAAGTCCTTCCTATTGTTTCTTCTGCACTATATTCTTTTCCAGGATGAACTATCTTAATAGATTTGATAACAGAAAAATTGTCTGTGCAAGTTCTCTAACAAGGATAAAGGGCAATTACTGAGGTGCAGCCAGCATTGGGTTGAGAACTGATGCCAGGCAAACCCATTGTCTGATTAAAGTAATGGCTGAGCAGCCTTCAAAGGCAAGCTGTGGGTGCATAGAGTGCCTTTCAGCTCACTGTATTTTGAGTTTATTGAGGCTCTCACAAGGTCCTGCTTCTGCAGATACGTAACATGTGCAAAGTTTTGCTGGTACAAGGAGTTGCAGAAAGGGTTCTGTGAGTACATGCATAAGGATCTGCAAAAGCAGGGCTCGTATTCATCCAGTGCTTTTCCTTTTTTAAAGGCAATTGTAATTGTACCACATGCATGCTTGTGGAAAAAAAGTCACTTTGCCTGCTTCAAGGCAGATGCTTAAGTTTAAGCACATGGGTGGCCCCACTAATCCTGATGGTGGTACTCCAGTACAGGAAGCACATGGCTAATTGCTTCACAGCACCAGGATCTGGACACTCTCCCCAAGGCATGTTTCACCAACAATTGCATATGCCATGAAATTTTTGCAGCCCAGGATGTTCAGGTCCAAATAATAATTGCAATAAGAAGGAAGAAATACCTATAAAAATGTTGTGAATGTATTTGCACCTTGCCAGGGCGGTGGGATTATTCCTTATCCTGGGCCTTTTTGTTTGCTTTTCAGTTGCTGCGATCATGGCTGTGGGTGGGCTTCTTCTCTGCGTGCTGTTGCCTATCCGAGCCTAACATGGTCAGTGTTCCCACCCGTGCTGGCTCCTACTGCGTGTCCTCCGTCCGTGTTTTCTGTGCTCAGTCTGCCTCTCCCTTCCTTTCTTGTACTGGCCTGGAAATCACTTTCTCATCTGATCTCTGTACCCAGCTTGTCTATCTCAGCAACGGGAAATAGCGTGGCCTGAAGCAGAATGTATCTTCAGCAAGAGCAGGGATCTAGGGGGCAAAAACCCGCTGTGTTATGCCATGATCAATCCAGACACTGCAGCAGGTGTCTGGTAAAACACCGATAAAACACCATTTGTGCTGGACATCCATCAAGTTCTGCTTCTTGTCATCCAAAGGGGCTGGGGGGAGGAAATGTGCCCCCAGAGGAGGCAGGGAGTAGGCAGGAGCAGAAAGGTATTTAGTGGCATGTGACATGCATGTCAGTGGAATGAAGCATATGCCATGGACATACATGTCAGTGTGTGCCATACACAGCAATGATGTGCTGCTGCTTGCCCACGATATGCTCCAGCAGCATTGGACATATCTCTGAGGTGCGTGTCCATGCTGCATGCTGTCCTGTTCTGCCACCATCTGGGCTGCCTCACCACTCTCTGCTCTCTTGTATTCTCCCCTCTTTTCTAACTAGTCAAAGGAGGGGTGATTTTAATTTCTGTTGGTTTGACTGGATGCAAGTTGAGTTGCTTCCCAAAGAAGGATCAACTGTAATATTTGTGTGGGCAGAGATCTTCCTAAGCCTCCTAAGAGATGCATGTAATCACCATCCCCATCAGATAACTGCTTGAGACCACGGAACTTCTGAGACATCCCATGTACATTGTTAAGCTGGGAAGTTTTCTTGGCGTAGCTGATGAGAGGTGTGGCACTCTTCTGCTCTGTTTTCTGGGGGATGCTGAGGTTTTGCATGATGGTAGCTGGGTCATGGTGCAGTCCCTTGCTGTGGGGCACAGCAGTTGCTAAGGTGGACCATTTTTGGGTCCTTTGGTGTTGTATTTTTATTTTGATCGAGGAGGAGTTTGGGTTTTCGTTTTGGTTTTTCATCCTGGTGGAGCATCTTTTACTTGGTTTTTTGTGCTTAAGAGCAGATTGAGCAAGCAAGGATGCTCAGCTCAAAGTGTGTGCCTTTAAAAAGGTGTTCTGGTGTGTGGACCACTGTTTTGGCAATGATTGCTCTGAAAGAAAGCCTTACAGTACTTCTATTGAGTGTCATGCCTGTGGCACCCATGCACGAGCAGTCCCTCCCTGCAAGTCATGCTTCAAATGTCCTCAGCAAGGTCCCCAACTGGAGCATGACAGCAATGGAAAACAGTCCTCAGAGAAGACCAGGATTGGACTGGATGGCTATGAAGAACAAAGACGCACAAGGAAAACTTGGCTGACCTGGAAAACACCCTCTACAGGTTTCCTCCTAAGGGGCAGGGAGACTTATGTGGCACCATTGGCTGTGCTATGGGAAGGCACGACAACCTCTTTAGAGAGATTTATGGAAATCACTTCAGAGGGAGCTTCCTGCAAAAGGGGAAAACCGTACCTTGTTTAAATTATTTTTAATTGTTCTGGCGGTGATTTAGGAAAGCAGGGAGTCATTCAGTGCAAAGGCAGGGAAAGACTAAAGGCTAAAAATACCACTGCTGGATTTGTGAAGCTTCCTTTGTAAAGCATCCAAGTTAATCAGAAGTCAAAGACAGGGTCACACAGTGTAGAGGGGGACAGCAGTGCTGGGAAAGCAGCTGAGAAGATTGTGAGCCTGCAGCCCTTTCAAAGGCAGTCTGCCCCATTCCTCTCAGGCCAGCCATCTCCTGTATCTCCTGAACTGAGCTAAAGGTCTTTACTTGTCACCATCAGACCTTTTACTTCTCTTTTGATGTTGTGCAAGAGGAAAGTGAACAGAAAAACAGAAAGCAACTTCCAGTATAGAAGCTGTTCAGTTTACACCAGGCCCTTGAGTATTCCCTGGGTTTTTGATTCTGAATTTATCCTAGGATTGCAAGCAGCGAAGGCAAATGCTGAACACAGAATAACATCACAAGTGGTAGGCTTTTGCCTCTGGCTCTCAGTATCAGCATTGTTTATCAAGGAAAAAGCTATTTACTGAACAAGTTTTTGTCTCCACACATGAGCTGAGGTGACAGGATCTTGGCCAGATGGAGAGATCCATGTTTGTTTGTTCCTCTGCATGGAACACGATCCTGCCTTGCGACACGTATGCAGCTTTATTGCTTTAACATCTTGGAACAAATAGTCTGAAATAAGCACTAACCCTTTGTAAACAACAACCTTGCAGTCCTTGCAAACCTCTTGTAAAGTGACAGCTTGAGATGGGTTGGAAGCATTCCTGTAAGTTGATTTATTGTAAAAGACAGGCTTCTGAGTGAAGGTCTCACCCTTGAAAAAAAAGTGTTTTGTCTCTGTTTCAGAGAAGTGCGCATACTTTGTTTATCTCATATTTAAGAGATTAAATACATGTATAAGTCTCGGCAAGACTGGGATGGGAGATTGCATGCTGCTCCAGGACACAACCTGTTTGATGGCAGTGACTGCACCTGGCAAAGTGAAGTCCCTTTCCTCATCAGGGATGTCTCAATGCTGTCCCTGCATTTCCAGTAATACTTTGGCTGTATGCTGAAATGCTTTGGCCTATGCCTGTAAAAAAAGTATATGAAGACTTTTCCACATCAACACCTAGGGCTTGACATCCAAGGTCCAGGTTCACAGTCCCCTGGCAGTGTCTTGCCTGGGCTGTGACCAGAATGGTGGCCCTAGCTAGGGAGATGAAAACTCTTCCCCTTGAGCATTCTGTCGTTTTCAGGGGAGTGCCTCGAGTGGCCAAAGGGCCACACACAACCCAGCAAGGATGTCCAGAAGCACAGGGCAGAAACAAAAGAATCTCCATCAGTCCAGGGAGAGCAAGCATCTTTCTGCCTCACTTCATGAAGGATTTTTCTCTGTGAATTGGCTTCTGTCATGCAAGGTAGTGGGCATTGGTTTCCCAGCTGGATTCTTCATCTTTCTACCTGTCCATTTTATATTTTATAAACCTATATAGGGATCATTTTACAACTTCACTTTTATAATCTGCTCCATAAATATTTTACGAGCTGCCTGCCAATCTGCAAGTAGTTTTTAAATAAGACATGATGCCTTAAGAATGTTTAAAGTCTCACTTTTCTTTTTACCTCTGATGCTTTTATTGAAAAACAGAGCTGTGCAAGGAAGACATCTGCTTTCCACATAGAGAAACTGGGACAAACCCACAACAGGAGTAAATGAATTGAGATTCAGGTGTGGTGCTGAATTACGTTAACTCTTTGACTGAGTGTCTCCCGCTCGGTGGGAGATGAAGCGAGTGTCAGGATCTTTATGCTTTTGCTGTGCATGATACAGAAAAGATATAGGAAATCTATGGTTTGTGCAGTGATAATAAACTAGAGAATGAGTCTTCCATCAGAGCTTTTGACTCACGGCTTAGCCAATAAATATTAAGAGCAAATGCACATGCAGAATTGGATTATTTCACAAACAATTGAGAGCTTTTTTTTTTCTACCAAAATATATTGCAAAGCCACAATATTTAGATAGTTGATCTGCCAGTAAGATTCACAAAGTAACTCTGGATTGTTAACCTGAAATTGTAGATTTCTATGGGATTTAGGTGGGGAAGAAAGGAGAAAAAAAAATGCTTGTGTGTGTTATTCAAAGCATCTGAAGGTCAAGAATGGAAGAAGCATGGTTTGGCCGCAGTCAGCGTGGACTCTGGGTAGTTTGAAAAAGTGTGCGAAGGGCACAAGTGATGGCAGGTTTTGCAGCAAGCTTTATTAGTGACACCCAACTGTTGCCTGACAGTCACAGTCCACTAGCTGCCATTTCACTTTGATGTGTCTTGTCAAGGCTTGTTTTAATGATGCTTCAGGCGTCCCAGAGCCTGATTTCGTATGCTAATGTGATGTGCTGCTGTATGTGTTACCCAGCTCGAGAGAAAGGGGTGGCTGCAGCCAACTGGTTTGCATTGGCCCTTGGAATGTGTCCATGGACAGTAAAACAGGGACTGTTGTGCATCAAGGTATGCTTGGATCACTGCATGCAGGGGATGGCGTCTTTCTGTCTCCTCTGTATTTGTGGTTAAAGAATCAGGAGATGCCGGGCATAGAAAGGATGATGTTAGAAAAGCATTTCTACAGGCAAAGTGCTCCAAACCTGAAGAAGAGGTAAGGGTATTTGCTCCAAAAGGCAAAACAGAAGTATTGGATACATGCATTTGATAGAAGGCTAAATTGACATATTTGTGTATTTTTAAAAGGCAAATTGAGTCGTATGCCTCCATCCAGAAAAATTAGTTCTGCAGAAAACTGATGTAACTTTGGCAACTTGCAGCAGAAAAAACTGGGGTTGCCAGAAGTGAGACTGAGCCTCATCTTTCTATTTAGTTAAAGGGGAGGTCGTTTGATGAAGAAGAAGAATCCATTCTCACCAAGGGCTTGTGAACACCCGAATGTCCTTTGAAATGACCCTTATTCCCAGCACAGCAACAGGTCTCCATGTGCATCTAGTGCTTAGGTTTTGACTTAATTATGCAGGACCTCATCTCAGGAAATGGCTCTGCTGCTTTTAGAGCAAGGCAGTGAGCACCAACATGCAGATAACTGAGCCACGTCTCTGGGCACCTCAGTGTTCTTCTTGTGGGGTTTGCATTCAAAGTGTTACGGTCTCAGCTTGGTTACTGCTGCTGAAATCATGCCCTGCATGTATAGCCTTGCTGTTTATTAAGTGCAACCTGTTTATCTCCCTGCCTGCATCCTCAGACTGCCTGCCAGCCTTCCCTTGTCTTCTTGATCTGTTCCCCTGCGCTTGCACAACCTTTGCAGTCTCTTTTTCCTTCCTCTCCCTGTGGCACAGGTCTCCTTTTGTCCCCAGTGTAAGCTTCCTCTTCCCCAGAATAGCCTCAGAAGCTCGGTGCCTTTCCCCTCCTCAACTGTCTAGCATCCACCTCTGCTGAGTCCAGCTCAGTGGTGGGGTCTCATCGTGTCCAGGCTTTTGTCTGCATTGTGATCATTGTGAAAACCCAGTGCCAGAATCCTATAGCCAAAGGCTGCTTGGCCCCTTGCATCCCGGCAGACAGCAGTTCCCTGTAATAGGACTTCATGCTGAGGGCATGTTTCATGCAGATGCCTGTTACTGCCTCCTCCTAATTGCAGTTTTGTTCCTGCTAATCATATGCTCCTCCTTGCTGTGAGTGATGCTGGAGTGCTCACATGCCCCTAGCTCAAAAATCACAGAAGCAATGGAAGAGAGGTTTCTCAGCTTTAAGTGGCTTCTTTGAGGTGTGCCAGCTAGTGATTCCACTGCAGGCTGGTTGGCTTGCAGGTGTCTGTTCCGGGTTTTTCATACTGCCAAGCAGTGTCCTTCAGTCTCATGTTCATGTGCTTTGCTTTAAGGATGATCCAGTTCCCGTATCCAGTTATGTTATCAGGTCCTTGGAAAGAGAACCATATATATGTGCATCCTACATACCTCATCCCATATTTTTAAATGTGTATGTGTGTGTGTGTATAGCAGTTTTTCATGCCTATACAGTTATCCTGGGGCTTCCACGTGCTTGTCTAAGTGAAGCAGATCTCAGAAATTCCACCAAAGCAGACAGTTAATGCTAATGCAAAACTGTCGCCTAGAAAACCAATGAGAAGAAGGAAGAGTCAGGGAAGAGCAGCCAAAAACTAATAGGAGATGTCCTGGGGGAGATGCAACTTCCATATGACTTTGTTTGGTAGTATTCAGCACTATCCTTGCACTGTCTGGCACAAAGGTGGGAGCAGGATAGGTCAGACAGCTTGGTTTCTTCCATCTTTTTTCTGCTGGGCAGAGGGAGATGTGCATGAAATGCTGTACAGAGCCAACAATATGTACGAGACACCTGAAGGCAGTGAGGCAACAAGTTTGGTTTGGTTTTGTTTTAAGCCATTATTTTGCATGTGTATAAGATGTTAATATTTACACAAGGCCATTTTCTAAAACCCCATAATTTAAAGTTCTGTGCAAATGCACAGTGGATGAAGGGGAGCAGGCAAGACATACAACACTGTGCCTGCAAAAGTTTTGCAGTCCGGGAGATTTTGTTTCTGCAATTCTAATGTTTCATCCCATTCCCCTTTCATTGTCCTTCCTGTTCCTGCTTTCTTTTCTTCTTAATAAAAGCTGAATTAAATGTCAGGTAGAGTGGAGTTGTTCAGAAGCATCTGTGGGATTTGGAAACACAAGTCCAATTGAAAATCCATGGGCCTTGAGCCCTGAATCCTATTAGGGAAATTGCAACTAGTTTGATGAGCTAAAACTGGGACAGCAGCAACAGAGCCACTAGAGAGGTTGGGTTCATCACTGCTCTGGTTTTTTTTGCATTGTACGATTCAAAGCAAAGAATGGAGTTCTGTCATACCAGAGACAAAAATACTCTTCTGTTATGTTTTGTTTTTTACCAGGCGATGTGGCTATAGCAAGGCTAAGCAAGATCCAGAAGAAGAAAAGATGCATTTTCATAATGGCCACAGTGAGTAAAGAGCCAACATATATATATGGTTTTGGCTTTCTGTGATAATGAGAAATTAACTGAGAGGTGGTTTTCTGAAAAAAAAAAAAAAAAATCGAGTTTTGCTGTTAATTGACAAAATAATTGTTTGTACAGTAGGTCCTCACCTGCCCCTGCTGCAGACCCCACAGAGAACTGAAGATTTGAACAGTGTTTATATGTGCTGACACACGTGTATGTTTCCACCAGATCTTTCTAGTGAGCCATTTTGGTTTGTTCTTCTGTCTTTGCTGTGTCAACCAAGATGTTAATAATTTTTTCTGCTCAGCACATAACAATTTTTGTGGTCTGGATACAGCAGTCCAAAATACCTGTTTGAAACCTTTGCTTCACCCTAGCCAGCCATGAGGACCAAGCCCACTGCTACTCTTCAGCTTGGATGCCTCTGCAGAGGTGTGAGGAATAACATCTATTTCCTGCACCTAGGAAGCTTTCAGAAATGCTGTGTTAATGCCCTTGTATAGAAAATCCCTCTGCGGTGATGCTAAAAAGTAAATCTCATGGTTGCTATCAGTCCTTCCTTCATCAAGAGCTGAGGGATCTGGGGATGGGTAACAGTGAGGTGCCTTTTGGGGTGGAAAAGGCAAACACGTTGTGAGCGAAAGTCAAATTTCCATTAATGCTATGTAATGAAGGCAGCAGGAAGCAAATCAATTAAGAGCCACAGTGTAATGTAGCTGTCTCGTTAGACTGATGAGCAGTTCTTCATGTGAGTAGCCTTAATGATTGTCAAAACAAACTTATAATATGGATAATGAAAATACTTTTTTGCCTCTCAAGTCCTGGAGAAAAAGCCTGCTATTGATTATATTTATACTGATACAACCCAGAGGCTTTGTACTGCAAATATGCAGTTCTTTCAAATCTCAGTAACTCTGTTTGAAATGATGTGGGCAATTGATTAGCTGATGTGTGACTGGTAGGGCATAATTTATTTCAGCTCTCCCCATCTACCCCCATCCATCTAGCTTGCTTTGCAAGTTACTCCTGTAACATTTTGCTATTTGTACTTTTCCTCTTGGTGTTCTTCTCTGGTTCCAGAAAGGGATTTTTTTTCTACCAGTCACCAGACTAACCCATTACACAGCACAAAAAAATGATTTTTAGCTGTACATCATTCCAGCTGAGCACTGTTATGCTTTTCTAAATATGCTGAAGTTGCACATATGTCACATATAAACTAAGTGTCATTTTTCAGGAATGATACTAATCTTCACCATAGAAATAAATTTCCAGGGGAGCAGAGTGCAAGGGACAGGAGTATAATGCCCATTTTCCCTGATGTCATGTGCCATTAAATGTGCTTAATTTGTGTTTGCAGTTAAGCTGCCTGGAGTGAGGACCTATGTTGACCCCCACACCTATGAGGACCCTAATCAAGCTGTCCACGAGTTTGCTAAGGAAATTGAAGCTTCATGCATAACCATTGAAAGAGTTATTGGAGCTGGTATGGAAATCCATTCCATGACCCTTAGCAATGTGAAGGGTTGGCTTTCTTAACATGAGAGATCTGGGAAGGGCTGTGAAAAATTTGAACTGTTAGGTACCCTGCAAGTGAAGCTGAGCATGTTTTAGCTGAAGTTTGGGACAGACCTGTCACTGTCTGCAGTTTTGAAATTCAGGAGCTGAACAGAAAATGTCAGAAAATAGTCACAAATGGTCAGTTGAGCTATTTCAATGGATGCTAAGAGAAAGAAGTCACTTAAGTTTCACGCTCTTTTTATTCCACAACATTAAGGTCAGTCTTGAAGCAAAAATTAAAAATAAGATATCGCCTGGGACATTAAAAATGCACAAGCCGAGGTCCAGAGCTTTAAACTTCCTTGGTTAAAAGAAGAAACTCCCATTTTGTTTCCAGTAAAGCTGCTTGTTTAGACTTGCTTCCAAAATTAGGAGTATTTTCTTGTCCTCTGAAATTGTGAGTTTTATGTAATTTAGTGTTCACCATAAAAAAATCCATTTAGGTTACTTTTTGGGAAAGATAGTAATAAAATTGTAAAGAGTTTATAGTCTATAAAATATATGTTACTGTGAAAGACTGACAGCTTTCCATCTATGTAACTTACCAAAGGAAGGTTAAGAGGCAAGTGATTTGAGTTTTACAGCTATCCACACAGAGCAGTGGTATAGGATATGACAGGACTCTTTCATATAGAAGACAAAAAAATGAAATGAGAAAAAAGCCCAGTGGAATATAAAGCATAGCTCTTTAAATATAGGAAAATTACATTTTTACTCAAAGTTTTCTTGCACTTATGAATTACTTGGCTTGTGGTACAGTGGCTGTTTGAGATAGTCATGACTACGATGTTCAGCAGTCCATATCCATGAATGCAGGGCAGTTCTTTGTGCTTTTCATCAGCCAAGGCTGTGCTGCATCCTGTAGACAGAGGCACAGCATGTGTTCCCTTGATGTGGTGTGATCCCATTCTTCCTCATTTTCTTCTGAAGGTGAATTTGGGGAAGTCTGCAGTGGGAGGCTGAAGCTGCAGGGAAAACGTGAGTTTCCAGTGGCTATCAAAACCCTGAAGGTGGGCTACACAGAAAAACAGAGAAGAGATTTCTTGGGAGAAGCAAGCATCATGGGGCAATTTGACCACCCCAACATCATCCACCTGGAAGGTGTTGTCACAAAAAGTAAGTACAGCTTGCTGTGGACTGCTTTCTGTGAACTTCCTGTGAATTCTGTGTGTGATCTCTAACTCTGGCTGTTGGGAGAGTTGGTTAGGGGAGAAAGGCCTGGGTGATGCCTGTTCTGAATGCACTTTTCATCATTTCTTCAAAAAAAGTTTTGCTTTCCAGAAGCAGGGAAGAAGAATGGGACAGTAGGTGAAGATGACAGGGGTGTATAAAACCACAATTAAAGCAAGCTCCATCTGGGATCTGCTAGAGATGCACCAGATAATAGTTGCCCATGGTGCTAGCGTATGGGAGGGATTGAGGGCATCCCAGCACTAGAGTTACTGAGGTCTGACTCACTTAACTCAGTTTGCTCAGTTAGCAAAACAGCCCTCTGTAACTTTTCCAGCCCAGTTCTTCTCCACATTACTGTATGCACTAAAGATAAGGGCAGGGAAAGGGAGAGCATATCCAAACATGTCCAGGGCAAGACTGTTGATGCTGTGCTAAGGTTGTAGAAAATGTGTAGAGCTGTTGTTACTCATCCATTTTAGAGCCTTGGAGGATCTACTTTATATCAAGGACTATTTTGTTGAAAAGAACTACTTCTTTATTTTAAGATGTGCTTCAAGTGAAGAGGCAGCAGCGCCTCACAGATGTGAATGGCTGCCTCCCCTCTTGTCTTCATTTTGGCAATGTCAGAGTTTGCTTAGCTGCTGCTGTTCAAATGGTGGCATTGGGAGCCATATGACTGTTCTCAGTACCATTTGTCATTCCTTAGAGAAAGTGTCTCCAACATTAGTTCATTTTCAGAGCTGCAATAGACAACGTACAGATGCTCTAGCTATGCGTCCTTGTAACTTCCACAAAATCAATGATGTTTTGTAATCAACGGCCTTCTCTTGCATTTTTCCTTGAAATTGCATTTTGTAAAAGTTTTAAGAAAAAAAATAACCAAAAATGGATTTCTCCCAAAATTTTAATAAATAACAAAATCTCTTGAGGGCACCCTGTGTAAGAGCTCCAATTTCTAGCCCTGCAGAGATGTGGAATATTGGGCAAGGAGTGAGTGATGATTATACATCCATGAAAGCTGCTACTGGCATGGGCCTGAGTCCTTTTGGCTGCTGGGGCTTCAGGGGATGGTTGGAAATCCCACTTTTAGTGAGAATGTGCCTCCCTAGCAAGCTGCCTTTATATAAAGTGTCTGTCTGCTCCAAAGGGTGTGGAAACACAGGGAGCTCTGCTTCTAAATAGGACTTGGAGCAACTAGAGTTTGGATTCAAGGGGTTGTACGCACCCAGAGTTTCTCATAGCTCAGTAAATGTTTGTTTACTGCACTCAAAGTTTTTTTCCAGCAGACATCTGTAGCATCTTCATAGGTTTTTCCTTTTATTTTACATGGACCAAAATAACCTTTATGAATTGCTAACTATTCTGCTCTCTCAAAGTATTTAACTTTTTTTACTCTTCAGTATCTCAGTCACTGGCCTTTTGTAGAATCAGATCTTTAGGGTAAAATGTCTTTGCTGCACCATGATTTACTTTGGAAGTAAATGAAGTTAAATTGAATCAGGCCATTTTTAATGCTGAATGAGAATATCATTGTATTTAACTAATATAGTTCAAATGCACACCTTAGTTAATTTGGACTAATCATTGTCCCTTTGCAGACAAACCCTCAGTTACTTCTGCTTTACAAAGTAGTGACAGTTTTCATTTGCATCCCATTTGGTTGCACTGATGGTGTGCACATTGCATTAATGTGCACACCACTGACATGAGTGCCATCCACACATATTTTATGACCATGGAGGAAGCCCAGGTGACACAGAGAATCAGCCCAGCACTTTGGAAGGACTAATGTTTACTTTTCATTTACTTTGTTGAAAGTTATCTATTTGTGTCCTTATTTCCATGCTCTTGGATATGGGGTTAATTTATTCCATGATTGCTGCCAACCTGCAGCAGTCAGATAATGAAACAGAAATGCCAGAAATCTTACTTTTTTTTTCTCTGATGGCATCCAAAGGCAGCAGTCTGGAGGTGGTCCCCCAGGGCAGTGGCAAAACAAGACACCATTCTCACTGCAACGCTGCCTTGAAGTGTCAGAGATAAGGGACCCCAATGCTAAAGTTGGGTTTTCAACTTTTAAGAACAAAACAAAAAAAATCAACACTTGAGATATCCTTGGAGTTTTCTTCCCTGCAATGCCACTGACATGTTTGCCATCCAATAGCAATAGCCCCGTGAGATCTCTCCTCCCCGCTACGTTCAGCCGATGTTGTGCATAGACAGATTACTGTCATCCTTAAAAATAGGCCCCATCATTTCATTTGGGATTCAGCAATATTTTTCATGGTCCCAAGGTGCATTTCCCATCTCAAAAGTAATATTTAGGGCAAGTTTCAAGCTTGGGCAAGAGCTGGGAGAGTAACTTAAAAGAATTGAAGCAGCACAGGCTCTTCATGCTGCAAAGGTAGTTTTTGCACAGCAATGAGTATTTTGATTGACAAGTTCACAATTACCTTTGTTATGTACATAATTAAGCAGTAAATTAGGCAAAATAGTTAAGGTAATCGAAAATGGGAAAATTAAGATCTATCTAAATGGTAGGACGTGCTGATTTTTAGTATTTACCTTCATGTGCATGTTATGACACACAGCAGCTCTCGTTGATCATTTCTATAAAAGACATTTATAATGCACTTTACAAATAACTGACAGCTCCTCTTTTGTCTATGCTTTGTGCTAGCTAATGGAAATTGATTTAAATAAAAAATAATTTACATGTTCTTATAAGATTTCATTGAATTTACAAGGGCTGGAGCACACCACATTAATTATTGCTACGCCATTGTGGCAAGCTAGCGAGAAATTAGATATAAAAACTGAGCAAAAACTATATATAATTACCATTAAAATGACTCGGGCATGAAAATTAATCAAACAGATTTGGAAAAACATTATTATTCCTGTCAACAGTAGGAGACCAGGTCTTTTGTTAAGAACTTTTACTTTGATTTCCACTTGCACTCATTCCACACTTAACAAGCTTTTGTTCTGTAGCATAAATATTCCTTTTCTTACTTCCAGATGTGTTTACAAGGGTAGTCACATGGAATTACTTGAATTACAAGGAATGCAATCCCATCCTTTCCTGGTCTTGGTTTTGCTGGCTACCAAGATTAAGCTTCAGGTCATCCTTGTTGCTCTTGTTGGGCTCCTGTTGTTACTTCAGGGTGTTGAAGCTGGCAGGAAGGGTCCAAAAAGGTTGCTGTGTGCAGTTTGGCCTCTGCAAGCTTTCAGCTTGTTGGTGGAGACAAGAACAAGGCTGCCTGGGTTCAGTTTGCAATGTCCTCCTCAATCACCATCTAAACACTCTAGGGCTTGCTACACCACCCATTGTATGGTATTACTTTTTCATGCCCCGCTCCTCTATTTCCCTACTTCTGTATATATTCTGGGAACAACTCTTGTCATCCTGCTGGGACAGCAGTGTCTTGGTGTAGATTTACTGTTGCATGGCTGTATAACCAGATGCAGACACACTATTAAAAGACTTTTTTATTGCTCATGCTTTTTAGATAAATTCCTAACGAACTCATGCACTTTTTTTTCCAGGCAAACCAGTAATGATAGTGACTGAATACATGGAGAATGGCTCTCTGGATACATTTTTAAAGGTATTACTTAGATCCTTTCTCCAGTGGGACCTGGGGACTTGGTTGAGGTTTGGGTTCTTTGTAGATGGTTAATGTCAGTGAAAATGTATTCTGGGTGTTGGTGCTGTCTGGAGGCAAGAGCAGCTCAGTTGTCTCTTTGATCTGCATTTACACAGCATTATGAAGGACCTGGTGCATGCAATGATAGAAACAGCTAAGAATAAATTGGAGGATATTGCTTTATTTTAGAAGGCAGTTGACTGCATGGAAGGTATTAACTTACCCTGCAAAATGTCATGTGGTTCAACAGCAGATCCATACTGCAGCAGAGCAAATCCCAGATTTGTCAGAGTTTTTCCATGAAATGTAAGCTAGAAAAGGGAGAGTAGGGGAAGTGGTTAGAAATGCAATGTGGCAACATAGGGAAGAGTCCCTACCCCCTCAAGTATTCATGAACCCCTGCAGGTAGGATTTCCTTGCAACTTGGTGCCATTCAGTTGCCTGACAGAGAAACAGCCCAGCCTGGTTCACTCCCAGTCACAGTCTCTTTATCAGTCACCAGTAGAAGCAGTTCACTCCTTGATCTCAAGTTAAAAGAACTACACTTCCTTAGCTTTGTCTCTAGAGATCCTAATCTAAACAGTGAAACTTAGAAAAGCTTCGTGGTCAGAGCATAAGAGTAATGAATTATTAATTTTCCTGGTTTCCTTCCTTGGAGACTTGCCTTTGCATTTTTATTCATGCACATACAATGCTGAGGGTGCAGAGGCTCTCAACTCATCAAATGTCTCCTTCCTTTTGCAGAAGAATGATGGGCAGTTCACAGTCATCCAGCTGGTCGGGATGCTGCGAGGCATCGCGTCAGGAATGAAGTACCTGTCTGACATGGGTTACGTGCACAGAGATCTGGCTGCCAGGAACATCCTGATCAACAGCAACTTGGTCTGCAAAGTGTCAGACTTTGGCCTCTCCAGAGTCCTAGAAGATGACCCTGAGGCAGCATACACAACCAGGGTGAGTTACAGGGATACCAAACTGGTTGAGCTCAAGAGAAATGTGTTTCTTGCCACATTTTGGTGTTCAAGCTCTCCAGCAAAGAGGTTTCTACGAACCCAGAGCCTCTAAACTGTACAAGAGGGTTTGATCAGGTGATAACAGTTAATTGTCACCAGATTAATTTTGCAAATGCCTTTAATTTATAGTGGGAATGGCCAAATAACACAGAGCTTAACTAATAATTAACTCTTGAACTTAAGTTGGGTACACGAGTCAAATAGCAAACTTTGCGAAGTTGCCGTGCTTCCAAGCTCTATTCTGTCCTCTGGTGAATACCAAAGGGAAGAAGAAGCAATTGCTTTGCCCAGGCACCCATCCTGTGATGTAAGCTATGGTATTCTGAACAATTTGACCCTTTTAAAACATTGTTAACTGTATAATGAATGCCCATTGCAAATAATTGCCCTCAGCATTACCCAGTTGAGAGTAATTTCTCCCAACTCAAGAAAGAGCTTCTCCAGCATCAGTGGTCTGCCCCTGCTCTGCCCACATGACACAAGCACTGGAGAGAGAGGGTGGGCAGGACCCAGCCTCAGCAGCACAGACTTGGAGAGAGCCGTCAGTATTAATGGCAGTGATTGGCACACCTTGGATGTGTCTTATTACTGTTTTTCCAAGAGTATTGTTTGGTGGGTGGTGGGAGCTGTCTGGAGTCACATTCCCAGTTCTTGTGGACATCTTGGAAAGGCCTTTGAGCTTTTGTCAGTCCTGGCCCCATGATGGGACTCAGTGCACAGCTGGACTTGCACTTCCCTGCAGGCTGAAGGGCTCTTGGCCAGCCCTGCTGTGGCTCCCATGTGCTGCCATGAGCTAATTGGCACTGCTGAGAATCTGGCCCTTCACTTAAGGCATGTGCTGCTGAGCTTGTGAATAAGTAATTATGGGGAGAAGAGACTTTTTAAAAGTTGCTTTGAAAATGTGTTCCAAATCCTGTCTTTTTCCAATAACAAGCACTGTTAGGGGGCATGCAGGGAGACCTTCCAATATTTAGCTCAACACAGAGAGGAAGAGACTTCACAGTATAATATTTTTTTTATATAAATCAAAGGAGGCAATTCTTTAAACCCAATGAGAAAAGTATTCCTTAATCCAGATTCTCCCTTCCCTCCCCTTCCCCTTCTCAGAGCTGATCTGAAGTTGGATTTCTAAAATGATAGAAAGGAGAAAAGGAAACAGCAAAGCACATTTGACAGCTGTGGCATCATTTTCAGTCCCGCAGCAGAGGCCAAGCAGGCTGATCTTTGCACACGCAGATTTCTGTGCCTGCTACACAGATCTCTCTGCAGGACCAGGACTGCATTAAAAAAAGAAAAAAATGGGAATTACTTCTGCAGCAATTTGCATGAAGCCCTCGTTAGATCAAAGTCTTCCTCAGCTTCAGAACTGTCTGTTCCTCCCCAGCTCGCTCTCAGAAATGGAGAAACTGTATTCCCTTACCAACCCGTGCAACATAATTGAGATGTTGATCCTATACATGTCCCAGCATTCAAACAACAAACCTTCAGGACAGCCAATTAGTAGGCAGCCTACAAATGCTTATGGGCTGAGATAATGTGGAAAGGGGCCCCATGCTGTCAAACAGATTTACTTTAAAATTCGATGTCTCTTTCCAGAGAGAAAATAACATCCCTTGGTGCTCTGAGAAGAGCTGTTTCGACTTTTTTTGCATGTTCTCTGCCCTCCTCTGCAATCTGTTTTTTGGGGTTTTTCTCCATTTCTTTTCCATTTAGGGAGGGAAGATCCCCATTCGATGGACAGCCCCTGAAGCAATTGCCTTCCGCAAATTCACATCTGCCAGCGACGTCTGGAGCTACGGCATTGTGATGTGGGAGGTGATGTCCTACGGCGAGAGGCCTTACTGGGAAATGACAAACCAAGATGTAAGCATGTGCCAGAGCTGCTGTATGATGGGACTTTGGGGGCTCAGCATTCATTCTGCCATCAGAGAGGCAGAATGGGGACAAGAGGAGGAGAGCTGCTGTAAAAATGGCTTTGCTTCCCCATGCCAGACAGAAATGAGCCTCCCATTTGATGCTCTTTTTTTTTTGCAGCAACCCAGAACAGGCTGTGCACAGAGGGAAATGTGTCTGCATGGAGGCAAGCCTGCTTCCCCCAGCAGACCACTGAAGCTTCACTAATGCTGTTAGAGCTGGAGCCTGTCCCTCCTCTGCTTAGTGACAGAGCCCTGACAGGGGAGAGATGCTGATAAACTGGCAGCATTTTAGTTGTGTGTTCAAACCCCTGCTGCCACATAAAGCAGAAGCTCAGGAGAGTCATGGTAAGAGCTTCGTTTCCCGGCAGAAAAGCTGGATGATTTGATCTAGTGACAGCAGTCTACAGAGCTACATCTTGGTTGTTCTTGCATTGCTGATCTCAAGAGAACAGTTTTGCTCCAGTTGCGAACATCGTGTAAGTCTGTGCTTGCACAAACTCTCATTCATTTTTCCAATACCCTTCGAGTTGTGTCCCCTTGCTCCTAGGTTCCAGTGCCCCCTTGAGCCTCTTACCTCAAGGCCACCCTCTGAAGCATCTCCAAACAGTGAGATGCCTGGGAATATTCTCTCCCACCTGACTGCACTCCAATCCCAGCCTGGGTAAGGATCTCTTGATCCTACTGCAGGGCTGCATTCTACCCTGATCTCACCATCAACATCTGTCCTTGTCTAAGGCTAAAAATATTTAAGCCTGGGGTAGCCAGATTTTCTAGGTCACTCCTTCCTCTTCACAACTCTGAGAATTATGATTTGCAAAGGTCTCTGGGATTACCAGCTAGTCATGAAGTCAGATTCACCATGGGGCATGTGGGGAAGCCCTGCTACCTGTGGAAATTCTACTGCTGGATGGGTTTCCTCTGGTCACAATACATGGTGTTTCATCCTTTCTGGTTTTTTGAGCAGCATTCCTATCCCAATGACTTTTCTGCCATTTCACTGGCAGCAAGGTCTCTGGCTGAGCATTCTGCTCTTCCTGAGTTTTGTTAGCAAGCCTTTGCCATCAGTGGATGTTACTACCTGTCATGGTGAGCTCCTGTCTCATCTCCGTTTGAGTCCAGGCGTGGAAACAAGCAGTACCTTTGAGATGGTCACGCCATGCTTCTTGCCAGAGACCTGAGCACACTGGCATGAATGCCCCACTGCTCCTGCATTGCTGAGGCTGTCACATTTGCAGGAAGTTCAGTAAAGCAGCATGTACCTACACAGGGATTTATCTTAATCAAATACAGGGACTTGCTTCCATAGTCTGTGCAGAGAAGGCAGCAGTTGAGAGCCAAGCTTTTTTGTCCACACTGAACACTGTAACTATCTTTAATGCTGATCCGCTGGCATAGCACAGATGTTGTTCAGTAAATGCCAGGCCAAGACTGAGGCTGGTGCCAGTGAAGTAATGTTCTGTGGCCAGGGGAGTCCCTTGTCTAAATCATAACACTGTGAGCGTCCACAGTTTACGGAACTATTCCAAAAAGCCCAAATGCCTCCGTGCTCTGTGGGGCGCAGATTTACCTGGAGTGAAAGAAGTAAACAAAGGAGTAGTGAGATGTTTATGAGCATCAGTTCCTCCTTAGGCTTTACTTGTGTAACCTCTGTGTTACTTGCCTCTGTGCTTTGTGCAGATGGCAAGTGCCTGGATGGTGGTGACATAGAAACTTAATCCAGTGCTGTGGCATATTTCTCATGCAATTCTTCATCCTTCAGCTCCTTTAGGCCTCCTCTTCTTTCCCCCTCTGCTTGTGTTGACAGAAGAGTCAGTGGTGTTAGATACAGCATTGGGTTTTGTGCAGAAGGAAAAGAGGTCACATAAATTTTGGACTCTGTTGCATGAGACTTTCCTGTTGCAGGGCTTGTAATTAAAGCACATTATTTTCAAGCACAGCTGATGATGAGCAAAATTATTCTCACCGTGTCACAGATGGCTTGCTTTAAAGGAGGTGAAGTGCAATAGGGCAGGAAATGTTTTAAGGCTACAAATCACATTTTTAAGTCATGCTGATTTCTGGATGGCCCTCTAAAAATATGCTTTGGCTTGACCTCAAGATAAGGCTTTGATGCAGGAATTATTGAGAGGACTATTGTGGCTTGTGTTGCACAGGTTGATAAGCTAGATAATCACAGCAGTTGATTTTTAGTGTTCAGACTGATGAATCTGTGAAAACACCACTGACTGTTGCTTTGGTTTACTGGAATACACTATCCCAAATAATCCTCTCCTAAACATCCAGTTCAGTCACCCCAATCCATAACTGAATAGTGCTTGTCCAGAAGAGAAAGATTAAAAAAAATGCCTCCTTAGGTGTAAATTCAAGTCTTACAAAGCAGTACACACCAATGAATGGGGCAGCAAACGTCCCATTTTCTTATTTTTTAATCACTGTGGTGGCTACAAGTGACTCAGTCTTTGCTGTTTCAGTTTTTTTGCTCCTCTTACTGCTAGACACCTGAAGGCACCTTCAGATGCAAGAGTGTATTTCTGCATCCTAGCTTCTTGCAGTATTTTGATACCATTTACATTGTATCACCAGGACGAATGACATCCTGTAAATTGAGTTAACGCTATTGATTGTGATGTTACTGCCAGGAATATCCAGCACGCATAACCCCACTGCAGATATAGTTCAGATATTCTGATCTGGTGCCAGATGGTCTGCTCTCTGTCTTGCTACTATTTTCTTTCTGCTACAGCTGGAGGATGACCCATTATTGTTATAAATACAGGCATGGACACAGCAAATAACATTCTCATGGCTGTGCCACACTGAAGCTTTTTCTTTATAGGGCAGCTGCAAATTTGGAATCGGGGACCAGCTGAAAAGCATGGTGTGAGGAGCACTGCGTGTAAATAGCACAGTGTGATGGAGGAGCTGGGAGCAACATCCAGGCCATAGAAAGAGATTACCTTACAAGTGCAGGTTTGGTGGAGAGTGGTGCAACTGTTCCAGCGACAGATGAAATCTCAGATGGGCACAAAAGGACTGCACATGTTGTGGCCCAGATCTTCTGATGTGCTTTTTACCCTTGGAGGAGATTGTAAAACCTCACCTAACTGCTTCTCTGCTATGTACATCCTCAGAGGGTTTGAGGTTCTCACTACTGGTGCTCAGTCATCCTGGCTCATTCCTGTGACTCTTACACTTAACAAAAAGCTCTGTGATGGAGGACAATTTAAAAGCAATCCATGCAGTCCTGAATTTTGAAGCCTTCTGAAATGCAGTGCTAGCCTGACACAGCTCATCCTGTACTACTCATCTAGCAGCTAAAAACCAAGACAACAACTTCCATGCTAACCACAGATCCTTCTTTTTCAATACAGGATGTTTTCAAATTGTGAGGCAGTGCCTAGAATGAATGGCATTTGAGGTAGTCTTTGGAGTGGATGGTGAAGCACATGTGGTTTTCATGTGGACATAGCAAATATCTGCTTCCAGCTCCTTTTCATCAAGGAATCTTGGGAGTGAAGGGTGTGAAGATGGGCTGCCATGACTCCCTCGGCACAGACACAGAACCTTGTGGCTTGAAACATGAGCTGCATTTTCCTGAAAATTGTAATGGTTCAAAATGGGAACTGCTGGGATTAAAGCCCTGCCACAGATCTGCCCCAAACTGGGGAAAACAAGTTGCCTTCTTCAATTCTGCCCTCATTTATGCATTTCTTTCTTTCAAGAGGGCAGGCAACACATATGCATACCACTTGTTTTAGATATAAAACCATAGATGGTTTGTATTTGAAATCAGTGCAACAACTCCCCTGGTTTTAATTTACATACTCTTGGGCTGACATTTTAAATTCCTGGCAGAAATGTGGCCACACTAAGAAATTACTAGACCCAGACAGTATTGAATGATATATGAGATGGTTGTTCTGCCTCTGCCTTGAATCCATCCATCAATTAGCATTCAAAGTCTCTTTTGAAATACAGTCAGACTTTTATTGCTGTAATACAAATTTGTGGTCTAGCACATGCCTTTTCATTTAAAAAGAAGCCAACATCTGAATAAACAAAATCACTGCACTCCAAGAAGATGCCAGAAAGCCCTATAGGCTCTTTGTCATGGATTTACCATAGGTTCCAGGAGTTTCCTGGTATATAATGTAGAGACCACAACTAAGCTTTGAACAAGTGCAACCAGGCGGTCTGGGCCCCTGGTTGCAGCAGTGCCTTGGTCTTCTACATTCATTTTGCAGTGACTAAAAATGAAGTTATTCAACCCATCCCGTAGAAGATATGAAAGATAGAGGGGCTTACTGACTTTGCCTCTCTCGTGCATAGTTGGGGGGGTGGCAGGATTTTTTGTGAGCATATTGTTGATTCCAAAAATCAAATTGACTATGTTAAAGTCAATTTGCATTTGGGAAAAAGACGAGGGGACGAAAAGCCTTGCGTTTTGTGTCCTGTAGGTGATTAAAGCCGTGGAGGAAGGCTATCGCCTGCCAAGCCCCATGGACTGCCCTGCTGCTCTCTACCAGCTAATGCTCGACTGCTGGCAGAAGGACCGCAACAGCAGGCCCAAGTTTGACGAAATTGTCAGCATGTTGGACAAGCTCATCCGTAACCCCAGCAGCTTGAAGACGTTGGTTAATGCATCAAGCAGGTACAGACTCAGCCCAGAACCGTTTCTCAGAGCAAGCTCCTTGTCTGAATACCCACCCCTAGGGCTGGATTCCCTCTGGTTATTTAGCCTGCATGTGTTCTTGGGTGTGTTCTTTGGTTCCTTCAGCTTTTTTATGTCCAGGGGGGTTAACTCATATCAACTTCCTCTGTTCCAGTCAACAGCCAAGTAAGCAGTTCACTCACTCTAAATGCGGTGCTGCTACCACAAAGAAAATTACTGTGGTCTGTCTTTCAGAAACAGGAGTTTCAGCAGTACTTTGTCTGTGACAAAACTACCTGTGCTCTACTGCAAGGTTAGAGAAGGCAAGATTTGAGTGCAGGAGGTAGATAGTAAATACTGCTCCAATTATCTGTCTGTTGACTTTATCTTGGTAATACAAATGAAGAGTGTCTCTTGGGGACACTGAGGATGTGCAAAGCTCATGGATGTCCAGGTACATCCTTCCACAACTATTTCCAGGCATGCTAGCCACCACTACAAGTCATGACAGTCTTGGTAATTGCGAGGGGAGGTCTCTGGTTCCCTTTGCTAAAACCCCATTAAGTGAATAGAACAGGCAGTTAGTATTTAAACATGAATCTGAATAGCTACACAGCTACAAGTAAGGTAAACACAGTCAAGAAATAAAGCTGCACTTGGGGAAAAAGATCTAAATAGTCTTGGAGAGGCTTTTTCTATTTTCACTGTAAGCACACATTTACTTCTGAGCCATCAGTGTTGCTAATCACGCAGTCTCTTACAAGGTCACAAAGAAGTCATATATATGTGTATGTATAGATGCGTATTATTGCTGCTTCACTGATGACAGTGGAGTTCCCCAGATTAACAATGGAAAAGGCCCTTCAGAAAAGTTTATCCTCAGAGGATAGACCAAAAAAGGTATGTTGTTTTCTTTAAACAGGAATGAGGGAGATAAGTTGAGGTTAGACTGGTGGTATGGGCCAAAACAGATATAGTGCTGTGAACTTATAGTCATTTCTCCCCGCACCTTCCAAGTGAGCCTTGCACAGCTACATGTGGCACATCTCACATGCTGCAACTGGACATCCCTATGGTGGCATGTCCCTGCACATGGCATTTCATGCACTGAAAGAGAAGAACCTGAAATTTCTGTTAATTTTTAAATACGAGATAGATCTGGTTCCTCAGGCTATTTTACATGTACCATTTACCATCTGAAGAAGAAATTATTCTTATTAGCAATTAGATGTAACATCAGTGCCAGAAAACCTGCAGGAAAAGGTTTATGACTGCATAAAATATGTGAAGTTTCTCTTTTATTTTCAACTCAGAACAATTATTTTCCAGGCCTGTTACGTGGTGCTTCCTGCACTCTTTCATACCAAACTGTTATGCCAGATGAGGAAAATAGGCAGGAAACCATTTCCTTGAGCTGCTAAGCACCTTGCTGATGTTTTTTTCCATGAATGGGTCCATGCAATTCCAAACCTCTCCTTTTCAGAGCTGCTGTGGATATTTTTGATATGGATGGAACACCTGAACAGTCAGGCTTTGGGGCTGTGTTTCTATTCTCATAGATTGCTGTGCCCAGACCATAGTAATTCCAAATGAATCATAATTTCAATATAGAGCAGCTGTAAAGGATTTTTTTATATATGTAATGTGTTCTTTATGGAAATTCTCATTAATGCAAATAAAGGAGGAAGTCACTCTCTACATTACAGCGTGTGCTATGATATCACTAGGTACCTCCTGACATTAGTGATGAAAATCCACTTCTCATTATAATTACTTAGGAGTTTTGAATTTCTCATGTGTATAAAATGTTATGGGAAGCCATTATGTTCTTGGTACTGCAAGTATTCACATTTTATTAGACCCTTCAGCATTGCTATTAAATAAACAAATAATACTAATGTGCTCATAAAATATATGAAGATTCCTGAAGTGTTATAATAATATAATATCCCAGCTCTCCTTTCAGTTGCAAGTCTTTTAAGTGTAATAGCCACCATCAGAGGCTGACCCAAAAAATGTTGGGTTTTTTTTTAACCTGTGGGTAATGATCTTTACACAGGGCTTGTGTTAGCTGTGTCCTGTTTTACAAAGCAGGGAACAGATCTGGTTTCTTTCCTGGCTGAACTTGGACAAGTCCTCTTTGCTCTCTGCACATCATTAGTGGCATGGTGGACCCTGCTTGTGCCAGGTGGTGTGTCAGTGCTCCAGCCACGGTGAAGGGTTATTACTTGCCTGAATTGCTTCTTCCCTGCGTGGCACAGCTGAGCAGGGAGCAATCCCCGTGGCAGGGTCTGGAGTGAGGGTGTGGAAGCAGGAATGTACCTCTGTTTGCAGGGCTGGAGCGTGGCTGGAGCGTTGCTGCTCTCTGCAGGCTCCTTGGATGCTGTCGGCATCCGAAACACCCCCCCGTGATTCTACAGGAGCAGCCCTGGACTGTTAATGCTCCCTGGACTGTTAACAGCTGCCTGCCATTGATGGCCGCTGCTGGGAAATGTAATTTAGGTTTCAGTTTCCAGACTCTGCGCTGTCTTAAGTTAATTATGAGCTTTAAAGGTGGAGGAAGAGAGCAAAGCAGGAGTCATCAAAGTGAAGACTTTGAAGTAGGAGTGACTGGGGGAGCCTACTTGTGGCCAAGAGGTAACTGGGATGGATGCCCCTCCTCTCCTCCTCTTTCTGCTTGTGGTGAGGACTGGAAATGGCAGGAACTAACTCAAGAATGAGTGAAGTTGCAGGTGAAGTGCTGTGTTTGAAACATTGCATATCAAGCCTGCTAGGAGGGAGGATTTAGTCTGCAGCAATCACTGAAAATGGAACAAAAGAATCATCTTTACTGTAAAAAAATGCAAGCAACTTGAGTCATGTTATGTATATCTCAATATTGATTCTGTTTGCTTCTGTGTTTTTGCTCATCTTTAGAGTGTCAAATCTGTTGGTAGAGCACAGTCCAGTTGGGAGTGGTGCCTACAGGTCCGTGGGTGAGTGGCTGGAAGCCATCAAAATGGGCAGATACACGGAGATCTTCATGGAGAATGGATACAGTTCAATGGATGCAGTGGCTCAGGTGACCCTAGAGTGAGTAGTGTCCAGATCATTTTCACCTCATCTCTTGGAATTGCAATGGGAGGAGGGAGGAGAAAGACAAACCATTCAAAAATATGTAAGGATGAGGCTGCAGAAAAGGAAAACATTACCTGTGTTTGCAGTCAGCAGTTTCCCTTATAGCATCTCTAGTGATAACAAGTGCAGGGGAGACTAAAATTTACAATCACTACATTGGCAGCCAGTACTTTGTCTCCTTTACTCACAGAAATTAATGCATAAGCTTCTGTAATTGCCAGACCATCCTCTTGACACAATAGCAGTTGATTATTTGGGGTTACCAACAAAATAAACCCTCTACCCTACTAGTAAATGTATAGGTGCTAGAGTCTCTGCTGAGACATCCTGGCTTCACAGCAGATGAGCAGATGTGGTTTCACAGCTGATCTGGATATAACCAAGTGAACAGTGAAGCCCAGTAAGGTGTGGAAATGGTATTCAGCATTAACAGAAATAGACAAGAGCTGATGCCAATGCAAGAGCGTCAGCAACCCACGGCTCTAGAGGACAGGCTTCCTGAATGAGACCCTTTCTTCTGAACGTGCCCGTGGTTTTTGCACGTGGGTGTGACTGCAGTTGAGGCAACAGCCTTCAAATTACTTGGTAAATGCCTCAGGGCTGCTAATTTGCTATGCTCCACCTTTAATTGCCTGCCTTGCTTGTGTTACTGTGTCAGTACTTACCTGCTGCTGCCTGCGCTGTCTCAAACTTGCCTCAAAGCCTGCCTTTCTGGCTGGGTTAATTCGAGCTTAGTTTACTGCAGGCATTAAAGCAGAATGGGAAGAATTGTACTCTGCTGCTTTGGAGAAGGTTGTGTCTCCTCTGACCACATGCAGATTGCCACTGCACATACAGAATTGCTTCTGAGGATTAAGAATAAACCAAGAAAAATCCCCCCACCCCACAGAACTGCAGTATTTCCTCCTGTCTGCCACAGTGCTTGCTGTGGAGCTCACGGTACAGCACAGGAGTGTGATGTAGGTCGGTGACATCTCCATGGAGTTCAGTTTTCCATTACATACATGGAGGGAGTGCAGGAGCATATCTGCTCTCACTCTGATTTTATTTGCTCCACTCACACCATCAATATTTGCCCCTTACACCTGGACTCATCCAGTGTTTTTTTCAGTCATTCACATGAAAACCCTGAGCTAGGGATGAAGTCCTCTCCAGCAATTGTCTGGGAAATCAGGGTGAATGGATTCTTACCTTGATCCTCTTTTGAGCTCCTGAGACCTTTATATGTTGTTTCCCAGTCTTATCCTGCAATTATGTGTCACGTTACTTGGGCTTCTGAGGACTCCACAGTTTAGACTGATAATCTACAAACATTAACCAAGAAAGAGGGCATCCATCCCCAGGCTGATTAGACTCCACATAGGAGAAATAGCTAGCCAGAGGCTGATAACCAGAGCAACTTCTGGTAGGAAATGCAGGTTGTCTAAAATCCATCACAGATTTATTGCTGTTTGGCTTAATTAGTCATATCAAAGAAGAAAATTAGGCTTCTAGCTTGTTCCTCTTTAGAATTTTCTGCAGTTTCAAGAGCTCTACATTAAATGCTCAGAAGTAAAATGCTTTTGTTTGGGTCACAGCAAATGTTGACTTGAAACTCAAATTAGTGGATGTTTTCAACAGCAAATTAGAAGTTTACTTATATAACTTTAAACAGTCTTGCTATCCCTCCTACACCATCTTAGCATCCCATGCTGCTGACAAAAGTATTCCTAACCTCCAAATTCTTAAAGTGCAACATTTCAGATTATGAAATCAGACTTTAATTTGACTTTAAAATTTAACTATTTTCCTATGTTTACTCTTTGGTATTCCAGAAATGTCAAAAATATCCCCCAAAATCTTTTCAGGTGATGCAAAAAGTGCATTAAAATGGTTTTCCTGATTGACAATGAACCAAGAAACCCATTGCCTGCCCAGTTCTAGCCAGAAGGGCAAGTAGGTTTGAAAGTCTTTAAATAAGATCATAGCTGCCAGAGATGCTCTGACTCTCACCAGCTGCAAACCTCCTCAAAGGTTCCCTCACCAGGTCTCAGGATATTCTCTATGGCACAAATATCATTCAGTGGTCCCAGTGGAGAAAACATGTCTGAGCTGCTCAGCTTCAGCTTTCTTCTGGGCTTGTAGAAGAGCAGAGCAGTGCAAAGGAGCTGATGCCTGGCAGCCTGGGGGAGCTTTCGGGTTGGTTTTTTTTAAACTGGAAGGAGGCATTTCATGGATCCATCTTCCATTTCAGTTTAAGCTGAAAAGAATGTTGAAACCTATTCCAGCTAGTTATCCATGTCAGCAAATAAATTCCCCCTCCCCACCCCAGCTGCCTATGGACAGACATTCATTCTTGCAGAGATCCCTGCTTGGTTCTTCTCTGTCAGCCCACACACGTTTGCTTTGCAGAGGTGGCTTGGCAAGGCTTGACCCCACTCAGGTCTATTTTTGGAAGACCTGTGGAAGATTAATCAAGAGGCCAAGTACCCATCCAAATCAAAACTTCTCTCTCAGAAACAGTGAAAAAAGAAAAACCAGCAGATTCTCAGCTGTTGAAAAAAGAGAAAACATCATAGCAGCTTAAGAGGAAAAGTGTCACATATTGAAGTCCTAAACTCAGGCTGATGTAAACTGACAGATTGCCCTTAAAAAATAAAGTAAGGGAGAAAAATGGCTCCTGGTGGGCTCAGCTGAGACTCTCATGGGTTCTCCAGAAAATAAACACCAGAACAAGCAAAGTTCTTTAAAGGTTGATATACTGAGAGGGGTTGGTTTTCTGGAGGTTTTCATTTTTTTTCTCCTTGTAAAAGGGAGCAACAAAACATTTTGTACTCTACAAAGGAGAATTCAGGTTAAATGTTCCTTGTCATTTTTAATAGAGGCAACTGTTATATATATTCCAGAGCTGGGACTTGGGGGGATCAGGTGAAAAGATGATCTGAGCATCTGAAGGTAGCTTGCTTTCCCCAAATGACATCAGTAAAACGGTCTTTACAATTTCAGAGGTTGCCTTCAAATACCATCCAAAATGATCTTCACCAAATTCAAACCGTGCAGGAGACAGATGTAGAAATTAGGTGGATAACTGCTGCCAGAAAAAGCAGGAAAAAAACATATGATAAATGTAAAGAATTTCTAAAATCTACTGAAAAAACCCTACTAGTGCTGTAGGAAGAGTTGGCCATAACACTGACAGGACTGGTAATTGTGGGTGCCCAGCTTGTGGCTTCTTTACAGGACCTGGTTGAGATAGTTGATGTTCAGCATTTTTTAAAAAACCTCTCTCCCCGGTATGAAAAGCAAAATCCTGATTACCATTCTGATTCTTTCAAACTGATGGCATGATGCATTTATTCCAGAAAAGAGTATTATTAGTGACAAATTTCTGAAAGCAAAAGATTAAAAATCTAAGATTGATGAACATCACCCCAAGTCCTAAGCTCTGTCTACTTAAGCAAAGACCTGAAAATGTATGTGTTCAAACAAAGAGTGATTTCTACATTTAGCTCTAATTCTTGCAAAGGGATGAATCACCTTGTGAAAAGTGGAGCCTCACCCTCCACCCTCTCTTTCCAACTGGATATCAGACTTGAAGGGAACCTTTCCAGTGGACCAGACCTGCTCTTTAAACTTGTGGACCACCTAGTGACTTTGAGTGTGTCTGGAGCTCTTTCAATCCACTGCAAGAATAACTTTACCAGGACAATACTCAAGAATAGATAGATCCATGACATGAGTTTCAGTCTGACCCTTGACTGGACCAATTACTAACCATGTGGACTACATATTTTCACTTTTTGAAATATCTGTACTCACTGAATCTCAGGACACCCTGTTGTTTGTTATTAGATTAAGAGCTCTGAATATTTGTAATAATATGTGTTGTGTTGCTTTGCATTGTATATATTTTTCTTCTAAAATAAAATAAATTATTTATTAAAAGTTATACTGGGTGAAGAACATTTAAGAGTTCACCTGCTCTAGATGCTTATTCTTAACCTGAAATCTCAGTCCTGGGATTGTGATGCTGTGTCTGCTTCTGAACAAATTCTCATCTTGTAATCAAGTAAAATGGGAATTATGAGTAAGAGCAGATGAACTCTTAAAACAAAAATTTTTAAGTCCTCATTTCATGCAAATGTCCCTAGCAAGTGGATTCCTCTCTCTTTAGCATCGTCTGAAGGTCTTTGAGGTTCTTCTTGTTTCCCCTCATTCAAACTGACAACTAACTCCATGAGTAGTCCCAGTCTGCATGGGCAGCTGTAGTTACACCACGTGCAGAAGAGTGGCGAGATCTGCCCTGGATGGGAGATGAAATACAAATTATCTGTGGTAGGCTGATGGCTGCTGACCACGGAGATCTTTCAGGACTGTGGCCCTTTGCTTGCATGAGTAAACCAGCTGGTGAGGGGGTTGTATTTTATGTGGCAATCCAGTCCTAGTCTACACTGTGTTTGGCAAACTGGTCCATGGTGTATGAGTAGTTCTGTTTGTAAATAAAATGTTTTAAATCTATTTCTTGCAACATGGAGACTGTGAATTCAACCCTTGCAGATGGAGGCTGTTGCAGGGAAGGGGATACCATGTTGTCACTGGCATGTTGCAGCTGGGCTTCCGTGCAAGGCAGTGGTAGGAGAACAGCTGGAATACAGCTGTGTACAGGCTGCTTGGGATGAGCTGACACCAATTTTCCCCTTTATTTCCTTGGCTTTTTGGTCAACTTAGGTAAACCTTTTAATACCTTGTTGACAAGTGATTCAAATTCTTGCCTGCTTTAATTTCCAGCCCTACATGAATGAAAGAAGTGAAAAGATAAACTTCCTTCCTAAAATAAGAATAAAAGTTGTCTCATGGCTGGGGAGGCCAAGCATATTTAAGCAGGGAGACGACTCAGCACATGGGTGCACGGATCTCCACTGCAGAGACACGCACAAAACCCAACACCAGGGGTCAGGTCACTTCCACAGCAAGGAGCAGTCTGGGTCCTGATCGCAGGTGTTGTTTGCCCGCAGGTCTCAATTGTGCCTTTTCCTGCAGAGAATGCACATTTTTATTGTAAAGCCCCCGTGGATGTCTGCACACATCTCCTCTGCAGAGCTGAGCCCAGTGAAATTTCCACTTGGCTGCAGTAACATGAGCCAGCCAGCTCTGGACTGGACTTGCAGCCCTTTGGCACAGAAGTTGTTGAGGGTTTTTTGTCCCCAAGCCAACTGGTTAGTGCACCGAGTTCTGTTCAAAATTGTCTTTTGCCTTACTCTGCTTTAAGTCCTTCAGCACTGGATGCATGGGAGCATGCAACGTGCTGTAAGTCATGCTTGGAACATTGGAATTAAAGCTCCTACATTCTCTAGGCAGTTTCTAGAAAATTTTGTTGTTGTCTTTGCTATGTGCAAGGTGGCTTTTGAATGAAGCGGCTGATTTTTATACTTGGAAGACATCTGGTTCAGGAGCTGTGTCTTCTGGTTCATCTCTGCTGAGGTGAAAGACCCCACAGTAGTGTTTTTTCCCTCTCTGAGGAGTCTCCCCTGTTTTTGGCTGGTGGCTTCACATTTGAGAGGATTTGATATTAAAAAAAAAAAAAAAAAAAAAAAAAAAACCAAAATAAAAAG
>VXBB01003812.1:0-18650 GCA_013399915.1 Illadopsis cleaveri | reverse complement strand
AAAAAAAAAAAACCCTAGATCCAGTGGTGAGCAGTTAATGTATTGAAACCAGAAACTCTTTTTTTCTTCTTTCTTTCTCGTAAATCAGTGAGATACTCCTCAAGGATATTGAGTTAAGGGGATACTATATGGGGGAAAAAAGGCTGTGTAGTGAACTGGGTGGGGGGTTTGTTGGACTGATGGGGCTGTGTGTAAAAGGCCAAGACATGCATGCTTTTCTCCAAGTTTCAGGCTGCTTTTTTCCAGCATAACTTGCGGGAGTGTCAGAAATTATACATCTGTGAAATACGTGGTACTGGATTTTCAAAAGAGCTCAGCTTGCACTTTAGATGCCTGGAAAAAAAAAAAAAGCTGATTTTTCAAAAAGTGCCAGCAGAGCAGGACTCAGCAGGGGGGAAGATGGATGTTGTCTCTTTTAAGAATCAGGTCCTGTACTGTGTTGGTTTTGGGGGTTGGTTTGGGTTTTTTGGGTTTTTTTCTTTTTGATCTCTGGTGTGAACTTCCAACTGTGCTGTGTACATAAAATAAATTGCATGTAACAATAGCATTACTTCATTTTCCTTCATTATTAAGATGGCTTGCTGAACTAGTTTCACAATTCAGTGGAGGCAGAAATGAAAGCATGTCCCTCTGAGAAGGTAGACACCTTTTGTAGGTGCTGCAGCCTTTTCTCTGCCAGGTAAGGAGCGCTGCCAATATGTCTCATTGACCTCCTTTGCTTTGTGCCCCTGAAGTTATGATTTCCCTTTGCATCATCAAGAAGCATTGCTGAAAAGGGGTACAATAATGAAATTATGTGTTTAGCCCGAAGCAAGAAACCTGGTATTTTCCAAATCAAAAAGCAGAAAACATGACAGTCCTTGGAGAAGTACAGATCTAGCTTTTGGCTTCAACTAGTTTATGTGCTAATGTATTAGCCTTCACTCAAGACTGCTTTTTATTCAAAGCAGCGTTCATCTGTGTAATTTTTGGACATGGATGGTTGGTTGTACTTGGACAGGAGTTTCTGTCCAGAATGTGGAGCTGCTGAGAGAGGAACACCTCCATGGGTGGCTCATGTGAAAATGATTTGGTGTTATTTGCACGTGCTCGCCTGCAGTCCAGCACACAGCCCTGCTGTGAACTGTAGGCCAGGTTTGCAATTATGTCTCAGGTGGTGGTTGAGCTCCAAGGTGTTGCTGGGGATTCCCAGCCCTTGCACAAATGTAGCAGCATGGTTTCCAAAAAGCAGCTGCATGTTCAAGGTCACATCTCAGTGGCTTTTGGTGGAGAACTTTCTCCTAAAAGACTTGCACACAGGGTGTCAGCAGTTTGGGGATTCACAAGTGTATAGGCAGGACCATAAGGCACAACTTAGAAACATCCTTAATTCATTCCAGTCTGGAGGTAGAAAATGAGTGACTAATACTTTTCTAGTGGAAGTCTCCAGACCAAACACCACATCTCTTATAGTCAGCCTGCTTCTCTAACAGCTTCTATGTCTTGTGCTGGAAATATACATGCAACTGTCTTGATGTTTCTGCTGAGCTTTTATTCCTACAATTTATTTGTTAACACTTTTTTGCCCAGTAAGAAATCTCTGCAATTACCCTCTGCCATAAATTATGGCCTTACCTGGCTTTAGAGGTGTCATTTAATGTGATAACCCAAGGTCCTGCTGTGGTATCTCCAAGAGATGATTTGTCCCACCCCTGTCTTTGGATGGGATAAATTGTACCCTGGAGGTGCCTCTTTTATGCCATCACGTGAATCACATGAAAGTTATTAGCTTCATCTATACACCTGAATTTTGGAGGGTGGAGTTGATGACAAACAACCTTTCCTCCTGATCCTGCATTTTACATTAACTGTCTTATTTTACAGCTTTCCCGTAATGGTAGCCCAGTAGGCAGAATCAACAGAAATGCCCTTGGCTTCTAGAATTCACCTCCCCAAAGCAAAACCAAATGTGGGTTTATGGGAAGATGTGCAAAGACCCAAAGGGGATCTGCTTTGCTAATTCTTGTTGACTTTAAGGAGTCATCAGGATGGTGGCCATGCTCGAGGCTTTTGCCATTTGTGTTTCTTTGGCTTTCCCTCATCTGAAGAGGAAGAAAGCACAGATTGACCTCACTCCTCACTGCTCATATCCAAGATCAAATACCAGCCTCTCCCATGAGAAGAGGGAACAGCAACGTGGGCTTTCTTACCTGGCTTTTCTCTTGGAAATAGGACTTTTCATGCCTAGCAGAATCCTTGGCCAAAGATGATGCTGACACTTTGCTGTCTGGCCTTTCTCCTTGGCCACCGAGGTGATCTCATTCGAATCACATCACCTCTCTGAGATGCTGTCAGCCATAAAAAAAAAGACAAACTTTACAAATGGGGGAAATAAAACCTGCCAACTAAACTTAGCTCTGGGAGCTGCCAGTGGTGACAGGTAGGCACTGGCAGCAGCAGCGCGTGCGGCGCGTGGTGTGCGCGGCAACGTGTGCCTAAGAGGTCCATGGAACCAACGTCTGCTTTCTCCCACAGGGATTTGAGACGTCTGGGAGTGACACTTGTTGGTCACCAGAAGAAGATAATGAACAGCCTTCAAGAGATGAAGGTCCAGTTGGTGAATGGGATGGTGCCGTTGTAACACGGTTTTTAAAGTTGCTTCCTCAAGTGGGTTGGTCCTGCACTTTGTACTCTAGCCCTGAGATTTATTTTGACTAAAAAAAAAAAACCAAGAAAAGATAAAAGGAAATTCAGTAGTTTCTATAACTGAAGGACGTTGGCCTCTGCTGCAGCGTTTCTAAAGCAGTGTTTGACTAAAGTTTTGCTTTTCTTCCTGTTTGTGTCCTCATTTTCATGAAGTCAATGTAAGATGCATGGAACGTGGAAACGAATCTGCTGTACATGAGGTTAACCAGTCTCTTAAGCTTCAGCGAGGATGACAAGCCTTCCACCACGCGTTGTCTGTACATGGGAGGTACATATATATATAGCACCTTTATATGCTGAATTACAGCGGCACATGGTAAAGGACTGACTTGAATGGAGGATTTCTGTGGCCATTCATGGACTCCCAATAGCTGCAGTTTGCTGAAGTATAACTTCAAGTCTTACTTGTCTACAGAAGTGTATTGAAGAGCAATATGATTAGATTATTTCTCGATAGATATTTTGTTTTGTAAATTTAAAGAAAAGAAAAAAAAATGCTGTTACACAGCATTAAGTTATAGAGACTAGCATATAAACATGTCGCTTGCTCCATGGCAAATACAATACAGGGTGTATATTTTGTTTTCCTCCTTCTGTGTTACCAAGTTTTTTTTATTTGCTCTTTGGGGAGGATAATACATGATGAAGATGTATATACTGTACAGTTTGCTACGCATCAGATACAAGATTGGGGCTCTTTCCTTGGTTTGTTCCTTCTTTCCTCCCTTTTTTACTCACTCTCCCTTTTGTGTTATCCCTCTGCTTTGTATTTTTGCTGCGGTTTGGTTTGATCAACACATAAAGCCTTCAGGAGTTTTGATTATGTATATGAGGTAGAAGGAGTTTGCGTAAATAAAATATGTTGCCCCCCTCGTCCTTTTCACCATGGGCTGAGGACATCCAGAAGAAGAGGAGTAAAACATCTGGTTCTTAATGGCCTCCAGCAACAATGTGGCATCTATTTTTCTGTGTCCTGGCCAAAGATAGCATGAGATTGCCTCTGCACAGGTGCTTTAGCCCAGGAGCCATCACCCACTGCAGCCATCACCACTGTTTCCAGAGCCCAGGAGAGAAAGCACAAGGTGGTTTTAGCTGGAAGGAAGGAATTTTGTTGTTCCTTTTCTGATGAGGTGGGTTAAGTCGTAAGGGACAGTGTGGAAATGAGCCTGTGGCCATCAAGTGTGGAGACTTTGTAGTATTTCTCCTACAGTGGTGGGAGAAAGGTTATTTTTGGAACTGTACTGTCCCAAGCTGTCTCTCAGCATTCTATGTTTGCTGTGGACTTGGCCAGTTTGTGACAGAGCACAGAGGGGAGGGAAGAGCAGAGTAGCCCAACGTGGTCGCAGCAATGGCATCCTGAGGGCAAGGAGATGCCATTCATCTGGGGCTAGCACAGCTCAGATCAGGACTTGGTTATAGCTGGGGTTCAGTGTATCCATTAAAGCCCATGGCTGGTATTTTCAGAGGGACCTGAGGGCAACCTAATCCCCAGGAATCACACCAAGAAATATATTGGGGTTGTCCTTGTCTTTTGATTGTAGATAGGATTAAAGAGCACAGTTAATTTGATATTCATAGGTTGGTCTTTAATTTTGTGAAGGCTCTGAGAAGGATTTTAAAACAGCTCAGTGGATTGCAAGAGTTTGTTGTTTCTGTAAATGTATTGCTTCCTTAAGAGTTTGGATAGCATCTTGTGGCATCCTTGCTTAGCAATAACATCAATATACAGAGTTGCTATAGCTCCCTTCATCCCCAGTGCTGCAGAGCCAAGCCCAAAGAGCGCAAACAGCCAAAAGGAGGCCTGTGTCCTTCATGTCTTGCAGAAGCAGGTGTTGCAAGGCACCTGAAGCTGTTTCAAAGTCTTTCTTTTATTTCCCCCAGCCTTTGGATGAGATTTGATACACAGAATTTTTTTTTTAAAAAGGGAAGCATTTAGGAGAAGAAGCTGAGTGGTTTTTCCCTTAGCAGCAGGGCTTTGTTTGCTTTCAGCAGGGCTTCTTCAGGCAGTATTTCCTGTTCTGAAATGGCCCCCTCCACCTCTGCAAGCAACTGCTGAGTTCCTCAGGAATCAGGAGAAATAGCAGGGAAAGGAGCCACAGCGAGGTCTAACAAATCTTGATAGTGTCATTTCTCATCCCGTTGTTTCATTTTGGCAGCCACCGGACCACAAAAGAGGAAGAGGGTATCAAGACATAACAATTTCAGCACGGAAAAGAGATTTGTCATGTAATAAATAAGATTATTAGAGCTGGCAGCAGAACAGTCTTCAGATTATTTGTGCCTCCCTGTCTACAATGCTTGGGAAAATGACATGTAGGAAGACAGAAACAACTCATTTCGTCAAGAGGAACCATTCGTTTGCCTGCATCCACTGGTGGCACTGAGATACTATTAGCAAATATGTAGCACTTTCTGCCCATTATCTCCACTCATTCCTTTCCTGTTGGCTCTGTGGGAGGAGTTGAACTCAGTCTCTTTTTTCCTGGGCTCTTAAAAGCAAAATCCCCTTTTCATCATTTGTATTGCTGGGATACCTACCAGATGCTGGAGTAACCTGCAAAATGATAAACCAGTGGAAAACAAAACTGTTCTTAAGCCAGACTGCATTTGTAAATAGGCACCTCTTCCCGCTTCCTCCAATAAATAAATAAATAACCTTTTATATTTATTTCAAGAGCTGTTTTTGCTACAGATGTCTGTAATAATAGACTTTGTCTCGGGTCTAAAAATTACATGTTGTTTTAATGTGTAGGCTTCAAAGGTTACAGCTTCTATGTCCATGAGCAAATTCCAGAGACAAAGAAGGTTTTCCGTTCCCATCCAAGAACTGCAAGTACTTCATGTGTTGGGCATGATTATATGTATTGGAGTGCAGCAGAACAAGAGGACAGCAACTTTTTTGGCAGGTTATGTTCCTGGAAAGGGCTATAGGTGAATTTCCTGCCCATGGTAAGTCCAAGCACTTTGCTTTTCCAGCTCACTACTGCTGCAGCTGAGCGAACAGATTCTGGTTTTTTTCCAGTGTATTTTGCTGATAATTGAGAGAGGGTTATTTCAAAGGATCCAAAAGCACCAAAAGGTGGAAAGGCTTTTTTTAATACAGTTTTGCATTTTGGGAGAAGGAAGTGTCCCCAAGAATCTCTTGTGTAGACTGACCACCTTTCATTGTGTAGCTACCACTTGGAAAAACTACTTGAGCATTCAAAAGGAAGACTGATATAAAAGGGAAGAAAATCAGTTTAAAATTTTATTTATTCCTCCTATATGTTAATAGTGAGAAGAATAAAATATGAAGGTCAATTTTTTTTGTCTATTCAGTGTTGAATATAATGTAGAAAGACCCAGTGCTCAAGAAATTGTGACTTCTTGAGCTGCTGTGAACTTGAAATTAGATGTTAAGGCAGATGTGAAATACATCAGTAGCAGTCTTAAGATTAACACTTAGTTGCCAATCCTTGATTGTAATTCCTTAGAGCAGGTAGAGCAGGAGATGGTGCATCCAGCGCTGCCAGAGCTGCAGTGTCTGTCTCAGCTCCTTGCATCAGTGTTTTAACTCACAGGAGACTGTAGCATTGCTGTATTTATTCCTCCCATTTCCCCCTCTTTGGATGCTCTCTGTGCATTTTGTTTGTGTACATGGGTTTTTTTGTAGTGTAAGATACAAAATTTTCTATTTTTTCATAAAAATAAAAACCTTTGACTAACAGCAACATCCAGTTGTGGATCACACATATGCTTGACCCCTTGACTTTCCACAAAGCATCAGGATTTCCCCCTTGAAAAAGAAATAAATTCTCTGTATTTTTTCTCTCCTAAATGCAGATTTTGGTGCTACTCTTGTGGTCCCTGAGGGAAAGAGAGGCCTTTGGGATGAGTGAGACATGTAGACCCACATGAATGCATCTGGCCTTGTTTACAGGCTGTTCCCACTTTTCTCTGTTTTGGGGGGAAAATACGCTTTTTTAGTCTAGTTTCTGGGGCAAAGGGCCTGCCAAACCAACCAAGCCCCAGATCAGTCCCTCACCACATATCCCTCAGATATATACCTTTTTTTTGTGATTTTTTTTTTTTTTTCCTCCCAAGATGTGATTTTCTCTGAATTTTTTTGGGGAGGGACCCCAGCAGACCCATGACTAACTGGAGCAGCCACCACCACATCCCCTGCTCCATGGATTTGGAGGCAACCACACACTGCAGAGGGGCATGGGCCAGCCTTAAAGAGGTGAGAAAAGCCATAAGTGGGAAAGGCCAAGGGGGAAAAGGCTGACCTGGGAAAGGTCTTAATGGAGGTGGTAATGGGCAGCCACCATCTTCTTGTCCACTGCTAGAGGACAAAGGGAAGAGGTGCAGATACGAATCCTGTTTCTCCTGACGTGACAGGGAGCTGTGACAGATGATGGGCAGTGATGCATTCACACGGTGGCCAGGAAAGCCATGATAGGCTGGGACAGCAGGGGAATGCTGCCTTACATATTAAAGGGAGCACAAGGTCAATTGGGTTAGCAAATTGAGGTTGTCAGCAGCTTGGATGAAATCTCTCTGGATTGACGTGCCAGTCCCCATACAGTGTTTTCTTGTGCAGCTTGAGGTTGTCCACTGCTGGACCACGATGGAGGCAGATGCTGTAAGGAATCAGAGGGGCTCTGAGGACAGAGGGAAGAATTGTTAATATGCCTATATAGACAGCATCCTTGATAGCTTCGTGGAGACAGAGAGCCTGCTAAAGGGTAAAATACAAACATGGGGAAACTGCCATTAAAAATCAGAGCTGGCTGCAAACTCCTTCCACAATGTTCCATCTTAAGTGAGAACTGAGGAATTAGGCAATCTCCATGAGCCTATGTGCTCAGATTGGCTTGCGACCAACTCTTAAACAAATCTCAATTCAGTGTTTGCCTATTACTTTCCTCTGCTGGGCTCAGAGTGGGGAAAGGCACTTGTACTTCACGTGCACCAGCTAGTACATTTACCTGCACAGAAAGGTAAGATGCCTTTACCTTCAAAGTGGGTCCTTAAGCACATGCCTGACTTGTTTTTTGGGTGGTTCTTCTGCACAGCCTCTGTCTGGTCCCTGAGTAAATGCGCAGCTGCATCTCCAGTCGCAAACACCAGCTCTTGTGAATGCCTAACAAGCTCTGCTCAGAGTAGTATTCTCTGCATTGCTCTTGTTTTCAGTAAAACTGAAACCAACTGCAAGGCAAGATGATGGCTGTGCTGGAGACATTGAAACACAAACTTGGACTTATTTTCCTATCCAATAATAAAAAAATGGGGCTGAGGAGGGTCTGAACCTCTCCCCTCCTCTGTCAACCTGGAAGGGTTCAAGCCTGTAATGCCAGAATCCCCACAGGATGCTGTGGCCCCAGGGCAGGAGCAGCGGGGAGGCTGCTCCCCATCACCCCGTGAAGCCGAGCTGCCATGCAGAAAGCAATGCAAGATTTATGAAGCTGTGGGGAGAAAGAGCGAGGGACTCTTCATGTATTTTTCATGGGCTGAACTGCATAAATAGCATGCAATGCATAAACTGTGACTGGATACTTCCACCAAAAAAAAAANAAAAAAAAAAAAAAAAGACCAGCCAGCAGAAGAAGAGATTAAAGAATAGATTTATTCAAGTCAACAGGGCCTGCTCAAAGTCACCCTCACGTGCATGAAGAAGCAGCCAAAACAGCACAACCTCATCCCAGAACAATTCATCTTTGCTGATGTGTGGAAGGACGTGGACCTCGAGGACTGAAGAAGGGCACATGTCATTCTGCTTGGTAAAATGGCTGGGTGGCAGAAGAGAAACCACCTGATCCAGGATGCCTCCGATGTGCTGTGGGACTTATGGAGATGCCAGGGCAAACTATTGCACCAGCAGGCAGGTCAGTGTAGAAGGTGAATGACACTGGGGCACAGAGAGACAGCTCAGAGTGAGATAATGCTGGAAAAAGTGGACACCACTGGAAAACTCAGTGCAGGGGTAAGTGCTGAAAACATGGTGTTCCCTGTTGCAGTTCCCTCAGCAGGTGCATGTGTGCTTCCAAGTGTGCAATTTTAATAATGCATCTGCTGACAGAGCTTAAATGCCATCAAGACAGGTATCAAAACAGTCCCAGGCTGATACTGGGTAGGAATGGGAGCCAGAGCAACATGGTGGCCAACAAAAAGCTTTGCTCATTTTGCAGCCGTGATAGCAAACCAGGGTGTGTTTGCACTTATTGCATGCCATAGGGTTTCCAAGGGAAAAAAGCCTTGGAGAAACAGGTGTGAAGTGTGTGATGCTGACTGAACACACCCATTGTCTCTATAACATGACTGCCAGTGGGAGCATCTGGTGCAATTCCTTTGGGAGCCACTGGATATTGGTGGCTGCAGGACCTGACAGTGACCTTTGACAAGCCATTAACATATGGCTCATTATTTTCCTCCCAGAAAGTCCTATGCGCCAGCTATGGAGGAGAATGAGGCACTCATGTAGGTGATTTTCTTGCCCCTTCATTTCCTCACCTCTGGCTGGGGTCAGCTCAGTTACTCAGAAGTATAGTAATATTCAGCAAATTGAGTGTAAGAAAAGGAGATGCTTTCTTACACTGGTGTGCTGCTTTCATAACCCATTAACAGCTCTAACCAGGTTTTTTTGACCCCAGAACTCTTCAAGCTCCCCTTTAAATCACCATCGGATGCATTTGTGCTGGTGAAGAGAACTTATTTCTCTCAAAGCTTTTTTTTTTTAACTACGAAACTAAAAGAAAAATCTTCCAAGCTGAAAAAAAAGGCAGAAAAACTGTGAGATAGACTGCCTGCCGTTTTCTTGGTTTGCTCCCAGTAAAGACCATATTTATTACAAGAAAATAGAAATCCTATGGATTTCTCTTCTGAGGTCTGTTGTTACAAGCCTGACATTTAAGCATGAAACTCCAGGCTCTAAAATTTAATCATTTACTCCTCAAGAAATACGGTGTGTGGAGCCACTGAGAAAAAGGGCATGCAAGGTAAAAATATTTCTTTGGGAGAAAAAAAGGAAGGTAGGGAAATTCTATGATCAATAATAAAAAAAAAAAAAAACACAAAAAAACCCCTAAGATAGGGAGCAGACTCCCATTCCATGGGCAAAATGCTGTCAAAGTGGCATCCTGTGGTCCCTTTCCTCCTGTGTAGGAGCTCAGGACTTCCTCAGTGCTAGTATCTTTCAAATGGCAAAAGATTCATGGTTGGACCCAGTTATTGGAGGAGGAGGGAGAAGGAGGCATGTATGTATGTATGGAGATAAATATATAGAGATGTTTGGCTATGTGTGCACACACATGCAGAAAGCACTGGGTCATTATCTCTCAATTAAGACAAGAATTAGGGCATGGCTAATAAATGGTAAATGGCAGCAAATAGTCCAGGAGTGAGATTGGATTGGGCTGAAAAGAGTGTTTTCAGCCAGGCGGGGAGGATAGATAGAGATCATCAAGCTGTGGCACTGGGAAGGATTTGGCCTTCATTCATGTTCCTGTCCCAGGATGAATTAATCACCCAGGAGAGGAGGGAGGCACTGCTAGGGTGCCTGCAAAACGGATGGGTGTTTTCACTAGGACTAAAATTCCCCAAGTTCCATCCCACTGGGCAGTCACCAGCCATCAAAGCAGGGAAGTGCAGATTGAATGGACTGGATAAAGTGGCTGGGAACATGCATTTGGCAAGAAATAAAGAGAAATTAGATGGAGGGGAGCCACAGGCATGGCTTGCATCCTGGCTTGGCCATTGCTTCTGGGCTTGAAAGTCACTCATAGACCTAAAGGTCAATCCATGTTGCCCAGATGGGAAAAGAATATGTTTATTTGGCTTGGAAACAATGGCCCTTTTGCGGGGGTTTAGTATTTTGGAGTGGAAAACCAGGGTTTCACAGCCAGAGTTTGTAAGCAGCTGAGCTCACACTGAGCTCTACACAGGGACTGGCTTGCTCGGCAGCTGCTAAAGCCTGGGTTTGAGTGACTTAAGGTCTTGAATATGCCCATGTGAGTCCTTCCCTTAGCCCAGCAAGGGGAAAGGGAAGCATGAGTGGTCCCTTCATCCCTTTGAAACTCAGGGTTTGGAGAACAGGGCTGTAGAGCCAAAATCTTTTTGTAGCAACAACTACTCATATCCCAGAGAAAACAATCAAATAAAATAAGTAATTGTAAATATTCTGTGTAGGGAAAGGTTGTTGGCTCTGGGAGAGGCAAAGTTGGACTGTCCCTCAGGAGGGGAGTGCTAGAGGTGCAGTGTCCCAAATTTCTGTGCTTCAGAGCACAGAAATCAGTCCTGCAAAAACTTCATCCTTCTCCCATCCCTGAAAGCTGTGCTTCATTGCCTCCCATTTTATGCAGCAGCCAAAGAGACTCTGAATCCTTGGCCCCTGCATTTACATCCCTTGCAGCCAGGGTCAAAGCCCTCATGCACTGTCCATTCCTCCTTAGAACCCCGAATTTGTGCGATTGCTTCATCAGGGAAGGCAATTAGCATTCAAGTGCTGCCGTTAGCATAATCAGAAAGACAAAAGGCTGACAGCAACAGCTGCAAAGCCAGGGCCCTGGTCAGAAATTTAATGGAGAAATAAATTATGGGAAGAGAGCGCATTCAGATCCAGACATGGGCTGCAGAGGGCAGGAGGGCAGAAAAGAGCCCTGCCTCCTGCTAGTTTATCATCCACGCTCCAGAGATCCTTGTGGCTGTAACTGATAAGCAGCAGATAAACAGCTCAGCTTCTTCAGGAACAGAAGCATTCCTGTGATGAGTGACTGAGACCCCCAGGTACCAGCCAGGGATACTGTGACTCCTCTTGGCACCACATCCTAGTTCTTTAAAGCCAGACCTTTCCCTTGAAAAACTCAGCTTATTTCAAAGGGCTCTTATTTATGTCTTTGTCATAGAGGGGATTTAAGTGCCCCAGGGCTCCACAAGCCACAGTCTAGGGACGGTCACATCCCAATACTGCTGAAAAGGGGGGGATAAAACCAAACCAGATAGAACCTGATCACTGGAAGCAGGCTTGGGTGTAAAAATAAGGCTTAAAAAATCCAGATAAGTATCCCAGTGATCCCTGTAAATTTGGAAGGCCTGAGTACAGCTTGGGAAGGGAAGTACTCAGTTGTGGCTCTTTCTATGCAGCCACATTGGGCTCCCCATGAGCCAAAAGAAAAAGAAAAAAGCAATCAGACAAACAAAAACAGGCAAAAAAGGGGAAAAGCCAGCAAGGTGAAGTGCCTCCATCAGTGATGGCTTTGTATGGGCATCTGGTCCCCGAAGACGGCACTGTTATCTCAGTGTAAGCTCTTTTTTCAATATTATTTACCTATTCAAGGAGAGGAGAGATCTTATTGTCTAAAAGAGAGATGAAAACAAAGGTCGCTGTGCTCCAGGTTATTTTTTACATTGCAGAAACATCCCACTGATGAAGCGGTGACTTTGTTGGAGCTGATAAATCAGGAGTCAAATGAAAGAATGGGAGTTTTTTGTTTCCTCAGCCCTGTGATTTGATTCGATTGGAACTACCTGCATGAGAATCTGACCCGTGGCAAAGCCCTTTTAAATTCACCAGAACGTTTACCACAGGGCAGTGCCAATTTCCCAGCTTTGAGACATGACAGCATGAAGGGAAGTTATAAAAATATATGAGAATATTTTTTAAAATATATAAAATATTTATGGAATAAAAACTAAAAAATATAAAAAGTCTTTATCAAACCAAATTTAATGCTCTAGCAATATGATCTTGTGCTTCCCCCAGACAAGAGAAAGCTACAGAATCGTTCCAGATGGGCCACACTGAGGACTTGTATTTGTGTATGTGTGTCTGAGGGATGTAGAAAGGGAACCAAACTTGTGCTAATAAGCAGCTACTCAATATGCCTTGATGAGTGAATGTATTCAGAGTCTATAGAGAGTAGAGTGTGCTGCAGTGAGAATGGGAGATGATTCCCCTCATATGAATTTGCCTAAGTACAGAATAAACATCTATTTTTTTCTGCTTTCCCCCTTTTTCTAAAGCCCAGCTGTCTGTTAATGCATATAATGATGGTGCCTCCAGGGACCAAGCTTGAATTCCCATTCATATGCAAAAAAATCATGAGTGAGAAACTTTAGGTTTGGCCCAAACAACAGTGTGCACTTCTCCCAGTGAAGGAAATTCCAGCTTGCCATATTTTTCCTGCTCAGTGCCTGCCAGATGTCTAACAGAAAAAGGGGGATGGTTATTCCTGTGTATGGAGCCAGAGCTGGCAACAAGGAAAGGATGCTTTTGGCACATCCTTAACATGCTTCCTCCACACGGGAGCACAAAGCAAAGGAAAGCCGGGGGGAAATTGTCCTGCTCATATGGCCACGTTTGTGTCAAACACCAAACCTCTGCTGAGGGTCTTGTGCTGATCCTGTGAAAGGCAATGGCTGTGTCAAAACAGGATGCATTTAGGGAGAGAGAGGGGGAAAACAAAGGTCTGAATATGACAGCTAAGGGGCTGAGGCAACTGGGAAAAATATGTATTTGTGCAAAACCAGCTCCTGAGTAGTGTTTTTCAAGGGGACTGCTCAGTGCTTGCACGCTGGTCAGCACTGCCTCCCTGAAGCCCTGCCTTAAGCTGCCCTCCAAGAGCCTGCCAGATATTCATATTATGGAAAACAGAGGCTTAGAAAGCTGCTTTTAGGCTTCACCAAAGTATTTTGCTTTTACAGGAGGCCTCTGGCATGGCAAGAGAGACCATGCTGAGCAGGAAGACCAAAGCAATGCTTTGCAGTGCAGTTTTGCTGGAGGCAAAATATTAGAGCAAGTGCTGAGGCTCATCCCTGGGTGATGGGGATGGGGAATGATCCCATTTTGGGGAGAAATAGCTGGATTGTTACTGGAAAACAAAAACCTCAGAATATTCCTCCTTTGGGAGTCTCAGGCATCACTTTGGGATTATTCTGGGGGGCTGTGTGGATCGTGTGTGACAGGCAAGTTATTTTTCATGCTGGATGCCTGCCCTGGAATCATGTGCTTTAGAGAGTGGAAGTGATCTAGGAGGAAGGTAGTCAAATTCATGGGGCTTTTCTCTTTACCCAGTAAAAAGAAAGGGTCAGGAGAATATTCCTTTCCCACTGTCTCAAGATGAATCGTGGCTTCGTGGTGGTGAGGCAGTGGTGGTCTGTTAAGGGCCTGGAGGATTAGGGCTGGCAGGGGGTCTATGCTCAGCCTCACAGCTGGTGCAGGTGCATTTCCAGCCATAAGAAGTAGTAAGAGTCCCAGTGGAAACATTCAGCTGCAGTAAGGGTAGACAGAAATCTATTATCGTTGTGAATGCAATGTCAATATTTACAGAGAGAGGTCAAAGAAGAGAGCTCTGCTCAGGAAATGGCAGCTCTGGAGAAGGAGAAGGCATTAGCAGCATTTGCATTTGTGCCGGAGCAATCCCTGCTAATCCCTGCAAAACTGAGGAATATTCAGGAGGTTTTTGACTTTCAGCCCTATTCACCCCATCTTCTTGTACCTTTGCATCATCTACTGCACCAGTTTAGGGCACATCTGCAATGCCAGGAAGCAATGCTGGATGCTTCCTCCTCCTTGGGGATTACCAGCAGGAGTGTGAGGTGATCCAGTCATGGTGGCTGCAGACAGCTTTCCTCATCTGCCATTAGAAGGCTCCTTTAGAGAGAGGCAAAGACAAGAGGAACAGAAAAATGGCACAGAACAAAGAACACAGGGTCCAAAAAAATCATTCAGACTGATCCAGGTTGGTACCTGCAGCTAAGAACCCACAGGTAAAACAGGATTATGGATTTAGATAAAGGATCTTGGAATATTTTTCTACAAGCTTTTTGCTTACGGTGAAAAATGCTCAAAATGGGTTTAATCCCCCTTGCTCAGTGTTGTTAGCACAGGGGTGCTACTGGTGTTGCTGGTAACACAGGAGATCCTTGGCCCTCTTAAATGAAGACCAAAGAGGCTTTGTGTGAGCATTAAAGGGGCAAGCAGAAGAAGCACAGGCAAGAATACAGCCTCAAAAATAGCTTTTTACCAGCATATGCAGTTGCTGCCCACAGATGTTGTCCACAGGCATGACAAGAACCCCAGGTGATGCTTCCAGGTGTGGGAGGACAGGGGAGCATTACCACCCCACAGAGCAGGATCCAGACTTGTGGCTACTGGGAGGATTGGGTGTTTCCCCATAAAAGCATTTTTTTCACTAGGGAAGGAGGCTTGAGACATCCCAGAAAAGCTGAAAACTCCCATGCATTTCCCAAGTAGAAAAATGCCTCTGGCCAAAGACTTAAATTCCTTCCTCCTTCTTTGGACTGAGATTTTGCCCGTAACTCTATTTATGCTCAATGAAAACTTCAGGGCCTGGTGGTCTGTGAGGATGCGGGATGTGCCAGGTCCTGGTTTTCACTGGTATTAATGTGTACATAGCCAAACAGATGGGAAACCACCAGGTGAGACAGAGCCAGAGGTGTAAATAAACATCGGGAATCTCCCACTGCTTGCTTAGGCACTGGTTGCTTTGCCCACATTGGACTGGGCCCAGAGGCAGGAGATCTGGGGAGCTGAAGAGGTTTAAAGTGGGAATTTCTCTGCCACAAGACTGATTTCAGAAAACAGGGCAGCGCTGTGGGGTGCAGAGCATCCTGTATCTCTGTCCCATGTGCCTGGGATGGCAAAGGACAACTCTGTCACATGGAGAAAGCAATTTTGGGCTTTCCAGCTCCCTCCAGATTAAATGTTATTGCATTTGGGCGGGGTATTTTGGAGCTGTTTCTCTGCTGGCCATTTCACTCCAAACAGTTTAATTAAAAATCCAAAAGTCCTGGCAGGTTTATGCTGCTTGGTATTTAAAGCCAGATGATACGGATTTATTCTGCGTAGGATCTTGTGATTTGCTCTGTCTGCAGTGTCAGACAGCTGTAATTGAGTTGATATTAATACTGATTAGGAAAAATAACGCTGTGTTCCTACCACCAGAGCATGGGGGAGGATATCACCTTGCCACGCATGTGTGTGCGCCACAGGAGTTTCCTACAGCCAACAAAATATCCAGAGCCGTCTCTGCAAAAATGAAGCCCCACTAGCAGCGCCCCTCGTTCCTAGGCAGTCTGCAGACGCCTGGGCTGTCTCTTAGCTTGCCTCAGCGCCCTGGCAAAAGCAGAGTTTCTTTCGCTACGGTAATTCCCATCGCCCGCTGGAGATTCCCTGCCCGCCCCGCTCCCGGCGGTCCCGCTGCCGCGCCCCGCGGGGCCGCTCACAGGCGGGGCCGCCCCCGGGAAACCGGGACAAAACGGGGCAAACCGGGACAAAACGGGGCAAAAAGCGGCAAAACGGGGCAAAAAGCGGCAAAACGGGGCAAAGCAGGGCCGTCTCCTCCCTTCTCCCTGCACTGTGCCCGCCGGGATTCTCAGGACTGCTGGCCATCGGTCGGTGCTGCCGCTGCTGCCACAGCGTGGCGCCGTGGGTGGATTTTCAGTCACGCCTTGGCTCCCGCCCGTTCTCCTGGGGAGAAATGGGAATTTTCTGGTGTCTCATCCCTGTCTTCTCCCGCCCCTCCTGGATGTGGATGTCCGGCCCGAGGGAGCTGGTGAGGGGTGAGGAAGAGCTGTTCATGCTCGGGAAGCAGCAGGGTGAGGAGGGGCTGCAGCCCCAGGGGCTCTCTGGACTGTGCTGTGCCTCAGGGAGCTCTGGCAAGTAAATACAGTGAATAAAGTACACAATGACGTTCATATTAGTCCAGTAATCACTAGAGTGCCTTGCCCATGGCTACTGATAGCCAAGGTCTCCCATCCTTTTCTTCCAGTTGAGAAGTCCACGTCTCTGGGGCTTTAGAGACTTTGACCTGAGTGTGATGGGTCCACCTGTGTTCAGCTGTCCTGACTACCATCTCTGCCTCCTAGTTGGTTGTTATCAACAGCAAAGTCCAAAGGCAGCATCTGTGCTAACTGGTCTTCCTGTTCAAGCCCAAGTGGCCTCAAGCAACCCCACATGACCTCAAATAAACGCTACCAGGGACTCAATGACCTTAAGTGACCCCTCTCAGGCATATAATGACCTCAAGTAACCTCTCTCAGGCACTCAATGACCTCAAGTAACCCCACATAACCTCAAGTAACCCCTACAAGAGGATCAATGACCTCAAATAACCCCATATGACCTCAAGTAACCCCTACAAGGGGCTCAAATGACCTCAAGTAATCCCCCTCAGGCACTCAGTGACCTCAAGTAACCCCATATGACCTCAAGTAACCCCTACCAGGGCCTCAATGACCTCAAGTAACCCCTACCACAGACTCCAATGACCTCAAATCAGTCCAGACTACCTCAGGTAATCCCTGTGACCTCAAGTGCTCCCTGATGTTCTGCACCCTCCGCTCTCAGGAAGGGGAAGCCTGCAGCACCCCATATCAGCTCATCATAACCAGGCTGGCAGGGGCAGGGATGTGAAGCAGACTCTCCCACAGATTCCCTCCATTTATCTTCTCGAGGAGCTGGCTTCTCAGCAGCAGGATCTGAGCAAGCCAGAGAATTCATCTGGTTCATGGTAGCCCTTCAATACTGCTGCACACAGTCAGTACAGAGGTTAAACTGGGTTAATACAAACCAAAAATGATGACTACTGTTACACAGGCAAAAATTATAAAACAACTCAGTGGACACAAGCCAACTTAATATGCATGTCTCCTTCTTCCTCATCTCTCACAACACTGTACAATGTGTTTGAAGGGAATGGGCAGAGGCAGCTATGAAGATAACACACACAGTGGTAATTCACTTACACATACACACATGCACATTCACCAATGGTGGTTGAATAAAATGCACCTGCTCATCTTTCCCACTTATCAAAAGAACATTTGAGCAGTTGTTCCCTCTTAGGCATAAAATTCAAATCAGACAGAGAAGTTCCCATGTCTACTAGGAAACACACATCTTGGTTCGGCAAGAGCTCCAGTGGGGTGAGTACAACAGCAGATCCTGACACTTAAGAATTCATTTCTAATGTTCCTTTTTACAAATGACACATTAATTCCTTCCCCATTGCTGTCCTGGTGGCCACCTTGGCTTTTTCCCATTAGGGGTTGTAAAAACTGTGCCATTATCCTTTCCTGTACCTTTAACTTTTCTTCATCCTTTCTTTTATATCTCTTATACACCTCTCCTGGAAGCTGGGAATACCAAAGACTTGCACTCACTCCCTTTCAACCAATCCTTTCTCAAACTAAAACCATATTGCCCGCTCTGGGCGTGGGTTGCCGAGACCCTTTCTCGGTGTCTCTTATTGCCCCCTCTGGGCATCCATGTCCTCAACTACCTCTGGAAGAATGTGCAAACCATCTCAACATTCTCCCAAAGGACCCTTCTGAAGTATTTTGGGATCATCATCGCTAGTATCAAGACCCTTTTTCAACTTTGTTGCTCACCCTGTCCATTGTGCCATGTTTTACTCCTTGAAATTGTACTCACTGGTGAGATTTGCCAAGACCCTTTTTGACTTTCCCTTACCACTGTCTCTGGGTGTCCATATCCTGTGGACTCTTCAGGGACCCCCCAGTGCACCTCTCGTCTGTCTTCTGGACAATTTTGGGAACCCAGTCAATCACTCAGTGCCAGCTGGTGCCAAAGGGAGCTGGTCACCAAAACTGGGTGAAGTGCACCTCCAGCTCTCTTGCTGTGTGCTGGAACTGGATGGTGGAACGATCCTGGACAAGGCCCCAGTTGTCAGGAAAATCCACAAACACCAGAGGTTTATGTCCATAAAGGAGACAGAGAGGTCCTGCAACTTTATTCGAATAAAGGGAGAGAGTTCACCGGGGCACAAGCCCGCGGGGTTTTCTCTCTTGAGGTTTCAGAGGGCACAGCCTTCTTTTATCCTAAATTCCTGGCCTCATGTTGCCTCTTCCCTTCCCACTGGCTGAGGCAATAGGAAGCTACAGCCTTCCTGAACTGCCTACCACATTTTAATCCCTTCTTTTACCTACTATTTTACCCCAAAGTT